>WAAG01040423.1:0-77311 GCA_013390105.1 Tichodroma muraria
ATGCTACAAAGCTAATTTACAAAGTTGAAAAGCTGTGTAGAGGACATAGAAATCAATTTCATACTGGTATTAAATTATTTTTTCCTTTGGTCACTGGGTAGTAGAATATGCTGGAAACCATGGTAACAAGAAGTGCTGCCATGGTTGCCCCAGAGTCATGTTAAAATGAGCAAACTGTGTTTGCCTTGAATAAAATAAGGGAAAGAGAGAGAAGGAGGAGGAAAAGGGAGAAGGGAGAGAATGAGGTTAATGACCCGTACAACAGCAGCAGCACATGCAGTCAGACCTGGATCTGTGGCTGTTGGATCCTGGAGCTTGTGGTGCCTCACATGAAGGTGCTGAGCCAGGAGGCTTTAAGGAGTGAAGGACACACATCAGCCCTGTTTGTCTTTACATTATTCCCTTCCCTGTCTGTGTTTTGCAGGTTTATATCAGGATAAAGGATGATGAGTGGAATGTCTATCGAAGGTACGCGGAGTTCAGAAGCTTGCATCATAAATTACAGAATAAGTACCAGCAAGTGAGGACTTTTAACTTCCCACCGAAAAAGGCCATTGGAAACAAGGTACTTGAAAGAACTCACAGTATCAGTAAAAGATGGAGGGGAAACCTCTCTTATCCATACACAATAAATGAGGTGACTCATAAATATTTTCTAATACACATGCTATTTTTATAGACTTTCCCCCTACCAGCTGGAGATTCACAGATGTAGGTAATGCATTGGTTTTTACACTTACTGAGAAGTTTTATTGAATGAAATATTGATGATGTACACAAATGCATAAACTCTCAAACACTGTCTTGGACACCCCCATATGTAAAATGAAGTCTCTTCTCTATTTCTCTCCAAAAAAATGCCAGCAATTAACACTGGTGGTAATTAATTAAATATTCCTGTAAATTTCAAAAAATTCAATCTAAATTCTTTAAATTTCCTTCACTTTTAAATTCTTTAAACCAGCTTTTTAAAGATATTTAGGTACTTAATTCCTGTAATCTGTGTCTGTGGCTTAGCCCTGCCATTTTAAAATGGGAATTTGTGTTTTCCTATCATATGGAGGTTTTGAAATGAAACAGTAAATATTGTAGTATGTATGTAGTAAATATGTAGTACATGTAATTAAAATCTTAGTCATCAAAACTTAAAACTGGTCAAGAGTGTAAATGCACATTGCAATGTACAGCACAAGTCCAGTAAGGATTGAGAAGTAATGGAAGTAATTTTCCTTTGCAGCATAGGAATTATATGAAAATTTTATTTAGCTATCACAAGTAAAAACTCCAATATATTATAGATTTAAATTGTGCTTATGACTAAGAACGTCTTTGCTAAACTGCTGGGTTCTTAAATTTGGGTTTCTAAGGTTAATCAAATTTCTTAGCTTTTATATAGGGTTTTTTCTTTTTACTATTTTTTGCCTGTGTATCATTGAGTTCTTGTGTTAAATATTTTAGAAGCTCCAACCATAGTGATCCATGTAGTCATCAAAAGACAGCTGACATAATGACTGCAAAACTCAGACCTTCATGATGTTGTGTTTGGTTTAAGACCACAGTAGTACGTATGTTGTTAAAATGCCACAATCATCCTTTGTCTGTGTTAGAAAAACGACTTTTGCTGATTTGTGTGATGTAATACAAATTTCCAAAAATAAATAGAAAAAAGAAATTGCTTACAGGCATTAAGATGTCAGTGAATGTGGATTATGAATGTTTGAAGGTAAGAACTTTGGCTTCCAATGATCTCCCAGGTATTTTGTAAAACGAGTAGGTAAGTTTGGCACTTGTGAAATGGCAGTGATGCACATAATCTGGGATGGGTGGTGGTGATACAAATATTTATGAAATTTATGAATAAAATTCATAGGTCTGTTTGCTTGGCCTAAGGTCCAGTTAATTAATAATAACAGAAGATCTAGTTCATTGCCTGCTGACTGAGGAAATGGAAGTACTCACAAGAGCTTTTCTGCTTTTTTTTCATCTATTAGAAGATCATGCATTTTTCATTTAATTTTTAGTGGACAGTTTTGTAATGGAAACCAGGCATTTTCCTCTTTGTTACATAACTAATTCTCCTTTTTTGAAGTGATGAAGTATCAGCCACTTCAGTAAATTACAAAAGATGCCTTTTAAGCTTTTTTTGATACTCTTTCATCCTTAATTACTTTAAATACTAATTGAGTTACAATTTTGGTTGCACAATTGATGCATACAAAATTATCAGTTGAGCAACTCATTAAAAAATTTGCATTGCTTATTCTTTCGGGGCTTTAGCTTTGAGCCAAAATTCTACCTTAATCTTGCATAAACCTACAACCACTTAGCAGATCTCAGAAAAAGGTCTTCTCTTTACAGTAAGAAGTGGGTGCCATCCCTTGCACTCCTGAAAGACTCCTGTGATGAGATGTGGGGCGTGGTGTGGTTGTGACCTGGCAAGTCACAGAGTGACACTTTCACCTCAGCTGTGCAAGGCTCACTTTGTCACGTAGGAGTTTATTTGCACAGCATGTTGTGCAGGCAGATTTTTGTCCTTTTAGCGGGGCTGTTTTCTGTGTGTGTCACAGAACGTAGTGCCCTTTGGAATTTGCACGATTTTGTGCAGTAGTCCTTGGAAAATAATTGTGCTGTGTGACTGACTGAGATGGGTTAAAGGCCCTGAGGTGGCCCTACTTTCCATGGCCAGTTGAAGGTTTAAAAGGAAGGTTTAAAAACTTAGTGTAAAATCAGGTAATTCATGTGGGAATGTCTGTCTTGGAATTCTGCAGTTTAGGATGAGGATTTGTGCAGGATGTTACGCGTGGAAGTGTTGGGTAATAAACATTAGAAGAGGTATTGCCAATACTGCTTTTCTCAATACTGCTTTTTAAATTTAGTGGCTACCAAAGCATGTTTACCTTTAAATATGCAGTTAGATTTCAGTAGATATTTTTTCTCTCTGGTATTACTTTTGCTGATTTTGATAGAATTGCAGCTGTCTTCCCATTTCTAGATTAATCAATCCAATCTTAAATCAGTGCCTAAAGAACAGTTTCAGTAGCTGAATTATGCTAACAAAAGTATCTTTTGCATTAATCTGTGGTTTTCATATGCTTTGCAACTCCTCAGTGTTATTAGATGCTCAAATAACATATTGGTGAAAACCAGTCCTCCATGTGTAAATGGCTGAAAATTATCATTTTACAGCTTTTGGAAAATGGCGTTGGTGCTTTTATATCCTTCAGATCAGTACCTGTATGAGTTTATTCACTGCATCCCTTCAGTGCATTCTGTACTGTGGGGCTCATGAAGGTGATGTGCTTATTGTAGATGTCAGAGGCATCCAAAGGTGTTGCTGTAATTGAAACCAGCGCTGAATTTCATGTTCAGTTACATGTCCCAGGTCCAAACCTCCAGGACCACAAGAGGATACCATATTCTGCAGAATGACCTAGAATCACTTCTTCAGACTGACCAAAATACAGTGTCCAGTGCTTAGCTGTGCAAAATTTTCATGCATATTTTTCCTGTTTACTGCAATAGAAGTCAGGGAGGTCAGGTTCAAATGCAGTTTCAGAGTTTGACATTGGGAAAATGCAAAAAGAAAGCAGAATTTCAGCTGAACGAGGATTTTAAAAAGTCATAAAATAAAATATTATTATATATATTCATCAAGTAGCAGTTAACAATTATAACCCATTATTATTAATAATAATATAAATGTTGATCATTATGTTTGTAATGTACTTCTTCCTTTCATTTGTTTCCCTTCAGTTGGCAATTTATCTTAAAAGTTCATGTTCATGGTATTTCAATAAATTATATATTAAAAACTAGCTTTAATGATTGACGAAACCTAAATTTAATATACAGAAAACCAATTAGTTGAGAAATAACTGAAAAAAGGAAAGAATGCTGCTTTGGACAAATAACCTTTTTACAATTACAAAGAAGAGTGTGTATTTGCCTTTCAGCTTGGTAACCTAATTTTCAGCATATTAGTTTAACATTTGAATTTAATAAGTTAGAACTAAAATAAGGCAGGGAAGAGAATAATTTGTTTTATGAATGTTGCTTTGAATCAAGTTAGATATTTACTGAAGGAGAATAATAATGCTTGCAAGAGTCCATGTATTAATTTTCATATATACTAGTCCCCTTGCTGTGTATCTTCTGCTAAAGATCTTTCAGTGCTGGTAGCAAATAGTTGTCAAAATCTTTATGAGTAATCCTAGCAAGAATGAGAGTTCTTCATCAATGCTTTGTTTGAGTAAAACAAGAAATGTATTTGTTGCCCTTGTGTTGCGTGTATAAGAGAAACGCCATATACTTAGCATGTATTTTAATTCTTTTTAACCTGCAGATAAATTTCTTTAAAACTTACAAATTTCAACTGTATTGTTAACATTTGAACTCTTCAGGTTTTGTAATTTAAAACATGTTCCCCATATATCAGGCTGGTTTGTGTTTTGCTCAGTATTTTCTTTGTAGCTGTATATACCAAGATGAGTAATTTCAAACTGATTTTTCTTGCATGAGATCGATTTTTTCCTTTTAGCAAGCCTTCAGGGACTTTAGATCTTTTGAACTCATCTGCCCATTGTCACTGTTTGTCTTTGTGACTGCTGCCTTCCTGTCAGGAGTGCTCAGGACAGGCTGGGTTCCGCGGGCCAGCACTCCAGGTGTGCAGTGTGCCCACTTGTGGGAAGCTCATGAGGAGCACCTTTATACAATCACAGCACTTGATTGGAAAGGGTTCCCTGTAGGTTTTTGCGTACAAATATAATTCAGTTTTTTTCATTTAACATAACATTTAGCTTACATTTGGCTTCTGAACCTTTGCTGGTATTGTGTTGGTGTCTCTCAGAATAATGATTAAATATTCATACATGAATACTTACTGGACAGACTAGTCTAATTTTTTAAATATCGCAGCATCCTTAAAATCCCAGTGTGCTGCTTCTAAATTGGGCAGATTGTAGTAATTGAGTAAAGATCTAATTAAGAATCCTCTTGCAAGAGTGTTGTCCCAATAGAGAGCATACCAAAATAGAAATGGTTCTTTAGTTCCACTGAAGACCTGAATTCAGTGATTCTCTAAATGAAGAGAAATTGAATCAGGTAGCTTTGCACTGAGTGCTGACTTGACTGCATATCCTCTGCTTTCCTTTAAAACACTGGATACCCCACATGAAAAGAATACACAGCACTTTGCTGAGATCAGAAGAGTGACTTTGCTGTAACTTCTCAATTGCATTGGGGGAACAATACAGAACTCTAAAATAAGTTTTTGTCTCAGAGAAAATGTTGAGAGCAACATAATTCATCGTTTTTAGCCCATAAAACTGAAACCTGTGAGCTGTATCTCCAGCCATAGCTTGTTTCATGCTCAATTGTTAGTTCAATAAAATCAATATGTACTTTTCACCTGTCAGTGGCTAACCTAAATTGTAGATCAATTTGTATATGTCCCTATTTTAAAAAGTTCAAGAATATTATGTGCATGTATTTAGAAAGTTTCTATTTGTGTATACACATATACATGAGCATGCATATGACGACTTCAGACAGCATTTGGGACACGTATGAAGTTGGCTTCTGGAATATATCTTGTGATTCTGCAGCTTCTGCTCCCAGGAGCTCTATCTTTTTCCCATTTGTATCAAGGGAAACTTGCCTTTGGTCACAGAGTGCAGACGGATTCCTTTTCTTTTGTTCCCAACAGCAAAGCTGCCTTTTATCAGTGTTTGGTCTGTTTGCCTGTTGCTGAAGATAGTGAAGAGTTTAAGATAGGCTGCAGGATAGCTATTTTAGGATTAAAAGCAGAGAAGATAAAGATTTTATTGCAAGTAAAAGAAAACAATAGAGCTTGCTCTTGTGCTTATAATGTTTATTGGTTTTTAAAGAAGTTTGTCAAGTAAGGAGTTGTCTGGCTCTGTGTGTGTATATATATACATATATATATGAAGGAATTTGAAGCCATTCAAATTAGAGTTGAGTGTTAATATTTTTGCTGTTAAGGATTTCACATGGTGTGGTTGCTGTGTAACCTCTGTCATGCGTTTCCCTCCTGCAAAAGCTGATTGCCATTTTTGGCGAGCAGGATCTGTCTATTCACAGACAGTACCACAGTACCCCCTTAAAGCTGCTTTTAGACCAGATGATGGAGGAACTGAAGTCCCTTTGGAAAAGGATGCAAGGGGAAGTGGCATGATAGGAACAAGGTTTTTTAAGGAACACACACACTCCTCCCACGTAAAATATGTATTTGAAAATGGGAAGTATAACAATTCGTGTTTAACTAGTACATAGACAATAACAGAAGACATATGGAATGTTTGAAAGAGGATGGTGCAGGAAGAATCTTAGGGGAGGAAGTAATTTCAATTTAGGTTTGGATGTTTTTTGTCCAAATTCAGCAAAGCAATTCAGGGCATCCTAAAATTTAAGTATGTCTTTGGCTTGCATTGGAATCAAAAGAAAAGACATATGTGCTTTTGTCCTCTACAGGTTTTAGGAGCTCATAGAAACTGTCTTTCATTAGATTAGTTTGTCAAAGTCACACTGTCAGGGGGAGCTGAGAAGAAAGCAAAACTTGGGGTTAATGCACTTGGGACAGGGGGCTAAATGATGTTTCTAAACTTTGATATCCAATGTCTTCAAGTAGAATTGGTAGAAAATTATGACTCTCTGATGTTTCAAAATTGGGATGCATTTATTAAAGGAGAAAAGCTTTGAAAATATAAATCCTCAAGTCGTATATTAAAATTTTGAAGTTAAAGATTGCTTTCATTAATGCTACTTAGGTTGATTTTTGGATGATGTAACATAGAAGCTTAAATTCTGTGTTATTCTTGATTTTCAAAGTAAGTAGATTTTAATTTTCAACCCTCTTAGTGGATTTAACTAGTATATTGAGTTATTTTCATACAGACTTTTGCCTTGTGGGTTATAGGAAAAACTAGTTTATATGTATTTGACAGCTATGCTTGTGCTATTGTGTGGGTAACAGGAAAAGAAATGGATCCATTTGTATTGTGTTCAAACCAGGAAAGGAAATCAAATTAATCTCGTATATAGCTGTGTGTGATAAATCTGTAATATAACACAGTTTTTGTTCCATTCTAAAGCCACAAAAGAAACTTTGTCCTATAAGTTCACTGTGTACTTTGTAGCTGAAAAGTTCAATTCTCAAGCTTTAAAATAGCCATTGGGACTAAATGAAAACAATCAGGTTTTCAAATAGGTAACTTAATTGTAGTGCCATACAAATAGAAATAAAAATAATGTGACTCCTGGCGTAGTCATTAAGATTTCTAGTCACAGCCCACCTGTTTTCTGACATTGTCACCTGCACACTAAGGGAGAATACAGAGTATTTCAGATTTTGAATCCAAATCCTCTGGGTTTTCTACTGCATAGGACTGCAGTTGATATTTTATGTATACAGCATTTAGAACAGAGCATTCAGTTCTTCTTCATTTCCATTTTTTTTGTCATATCAGTATCCTAGAGAAGAGAAATAAGTCAGCAGAAAATGGTTGGCTTTTATATGACAAATACTTTATAGTAAATGCTTCCCATTGTGTGGTATGAAATGTCTGGGTTACCTGAAACTCGGCATGGAGGTTAAATCGAGCAGAGTGCAGAGCAGCATATTTCATTTTCAGGGGTTTAATTTAAAAGGTAAACAGTTCTCCAGCTCGTGCTTCTCCATCTCCATCAGAATGTCTTACTGAATTAATCTGTTCATTTGGTGCTCAAGGGCACCATTTCAATGAAATAGTGAATTGAGTCATTTTCTTCTAGAGTTACAAAAATTTCCTGCTAATTGCTGTTGAAGTTTAGGAAGAAGGAATACAGACTATTTAGGGTCTACAAACAAAACTTTGCCTGTCAGGAGATGTTTTTATTCTTGCTGTCTTGTAATGCTATAATCAAGAGAAGCAATTTTTTCTAACAAATTATTGAATATAGAGCCCATAGAAACAGTTCAGATGGTGTTGCTTTGCATCATGACATTATGGGGAAAAAAAGGAAAGTAATTTACATGCTGCTTGGACAACTGCTAGATAAAAATATGGCAGTTTTATAACAACTCATGCGTCATTTAGATATTCTAGTAGCCTCCTGGTATAAAATGAAAAAATAAAAATAAATTTTCTATATTTATTTCTTATTGTGATGGTGATGCTAAATTACCAAGTTACTTGGATTAATAAACTTCCTTTCAGAGAAATCTTAACAGGGACACCTAATTACAAAAATAAAAGTAAACCTTTCTTTTTTTTTGAATTTGAAATTTTACCCACATTTTTCCCTTTCCTTACATATCAATGTGCTTGATTTCACCTCTCTTCTCTTTCCCAAAATATATAATTTTATAAATAATGGCAAATTTTAATCTTACTTGCTCTACAGCTTTTTGGGCAATTGCTTGTACTAAAGATATTCAGTGTTAATTTTTTTTAAATAAAATGAAATATTGAATACTTCGGATCATGTGAAATGCTGAAGGCACTTCCTGCATGAAAAATCTGATTTTCTTCATTATATGATGTAAAATATCTTTGCATGAAGGCACAATAAATTATGGGCACTTATTATCAGTATTCCTCATTAATTCAATTTATATTTTAGAAAACAGAATCATCCCATCATAATGTATCTGAATAAAATTTTTGCTAAAGAAGAATCCAGACTTTCACATGAGAGTAAAGTTTTTATTTCATTATTGATTTTTTTTTAAGGGAAAGCATCACTGTAAGCTTACTGTATATATGAGCTCGTACATTGCAAGCACTGTATGTACCATGTTTCTGAAGGGTTCTGAGGTGGGTTATTTTGTTGTTATTTTAAATTTAGAGTCTGTCTTTATTGGTCTTCAGGGCATTTTCAACCAGATTAAAGAATGAAATTAAGAAAGAAAACTGCAGTGTTGGAGAGAAGCACTGAACTGAGACACATTTTAACTAATATTGTTGATAGTTATTACTGTAATATAGGCTAGTGAAAAAGTGGATCTCAATTTCATGAGCTGTTGTGTTGTAGTTTGCTGAATCTCCTGAATAAAATTATAGGGTAGACTGCTAATACTTTATCTGAGGAGAAAACAGAAATAGTGTTTCCCTGTTCAATAGCTGAGCAAGAGATAAGCCCTAGGGCTCTTGCTGCAGTTTTTATTGATACTTTTTAATTAACAGTTGATTCCTGACCAGTTGACAAATTAACACATGGTTGGCATATGCCTTTAAATAACAAAATATTTAGATGACACTGGATTTTATTAGCATAACATTACCGAGTTCTTTTTCTAACTGTGGCATTAAGCACAGCACTAAAAAGAGATCAGTTTTAGATTTATTCTCAAGCTTTCTTTTTTCTGTTGGCATATTTACTGATTAAAATGTTGCTTTGATTAAATTGGTGCTTGACTGAGGGCATTGCAGGACTGTAGCTCACCCTCAGCACGTCTGCTGCTGGATGGGTTTGCAGCAATGCCTTTTTCAAACTACTTTATCTGAAAGCACTTTTCTGGTACCATTGAAATGAACCCAGAGCTGGATATAGAAATGCATCAGCTATTTTAGTAGAGAAACACAGAGGAATAATTACAATTATGTAGTAAATCTCTGTTTAAAGGAAAATAAATTTCTTTTCAAAACTAACAGTTCCTTGATTTCTTCTTTGTATCTCATCCTCTTAAATTCCTGTTTGTTCCACTGAACAGTGAATGTACAAAAAAATCTCATGCTGGGATGGGGAAAATGGCAATTTCATGTATTGTATACCCTTGTTATGTTGTATAACGCTGGCCTGGTTCTGCCATACAGAAACTGGCAATATAAGTAAGATGGAAATTTTAAGCTTGTGTAGTTTCAATAATATTGAGATGGGTTTTGTGTAATATGGTGGCATCTGGTATATTTAGGATTGGAAGCTGTACCTTCCTAAAAGTTTTATGATGCAATAGTTACTGAAGGACAGATGTACTGAAGTCATATTTTACTGTGACCTGTGCAAAGGTGTCAGCCTGTAAAGTGAATATTTGCTATATAACTTTAATTACAAACTAGTGAGAATGACTCAGCAATTGAATATTTAATTAGCTCCCATCTCAGCTTCTGATTTCCAGCTTCATTTTGAGGTTAGCATTTGGTGCATAAATAAAAACTGATATGATAATTTTGCTAAGACTGGTTGGCCAAGATGGTAGAAGATATTAGGCTACATTAGACTAACCTGAATTTATTTCTGCATTTGCAGGTTCAACTTTGAATAGCACTATTGTAATCTTAATTTAGGATGGGATGCATTGTGTGGTATCAGAGGTGATTAAAGTCCTAAAGCCGTATTTCCTTTTATTTCATATTTCCTTTTATCTTAATTGAGCTGGGTTGAGCCCTCAGGTGTTTTGTTGTTTGGTTTTGTTTGGATTATTTCCCCCAACCTGGTGCTACCAGCAGGGGGTTGGTTAAGTGCTAAGTAATGGTTAGACCCTCAGGAGCAGTGAGTTTGGTGTTGATTGCAACAGCACCAAGCCCAGAGCCTAAAAGTGTTTTCTCTGTCCCTAAATCATGGCAGGTAACCATGGCAATCACAGCATTTCCAAAAGCTCCTGGAAAATATTTGAAACATCTTAAGTGAGCTGTCCCATTAATAATGAAGAATATCAATGTTTCACCATCTGTTTCATACTAAGAGTGTGTATAAAAGACCAGCAGTTGTGTGAAACAATTTAAACTGCAAGTGGGAATGAACTTGGCTTGTAATGAAAAACTGAAAAACAGCATGACATAAAATACGGTGCATCAAGACTCTGCTTCTTAGTTTTACACCTTAACATCGTCTCCTAATATATGTTGAGAGTTTATAACTTTTCCATTATCAATTACAATTTTTAGCGATTTGTAATTTGATACTAGCATTTTGCCATGGGCAGAAGAAATGTGGCAAATTATCAGTCAAAAGGAATCGTATGCGACATTTCGGGAGACATGAATTTCAGATTAAAAATATTTTCCCAGATGTGTTTTGATGCTTCTGTAATCTGAAGGAGTTTTGCTTGTTAACTGAAAATTTGTGGTCTCTTAATCAAAACTGTGTGCTCTTGAAACTGTGTGGGCTAGTAAATTACTTTCACTGTAGTTAGTGCAGAAACAGTAGCAGTTTTATTTTTTAGAAAATTTGCCTAAAAACGTCAGTGAAATCTTAAAAGTGGGACTTTATTTAAGTACTGTTACTTTATTTTTCTGTGTATGTATTTTTTTTCTCTAAGAATGAAACTATGAAATCTAACTTTTAATAATGTGAAAATGCAAAGGTTTTTTGGAAGGTGTATATATTTGTAATTTTAACAAAATTACTTTGTCCTCAAGTACATTCACATCACATGTACATAAATGTGTGTATTGAACTTTAGGGGGAGATCTTTGTTGTTTTCTGTGTGAGTACATATGCAAATATAGGCTTGTATTGACTCATACAATCACCAAAGACATGTACTAAAAGTAGGGGGTGGGTGTCACTGATACAGACTCAAATCAAAAAATTTCCCTTTATTTTTTGCTCGTAAATGAAAGTAGGTGTTTGTTTACGAGTTGGATTGTAAAGTACTAGCTAGATTTCTGCTGTGGATAATTAGGCCCAATGAAAAGAAGGTTATAGGAACCTTTTTGTAATTTAAGACTGAAAAAATTGGCCAGGTTTTGAGCCAGTTGTGTTTTTCTGTTACCAATTGTTCTGTTTACTATATTGTGACAAAAACTCTTTATTGCTGGAACAGCTTGGCAATAACAACTCTATGCTAAAATCATTGCTCTGAGTAGTCGACCTGCTGTTGCAAAATGCACGTTCAGTGATAAAGTGCAGACCTGGAGCTGAATCATTTTGACCTTGATTTACATTGCCTCTGGTGAGGACAACGAGCCTTAGGATATGGTACAGAATTTCATGGTAGATTGCTTGGTGTTTGTTTTACAGATCAAATTCATGTCAAAGAACATTTTTAACTGTTTTCAGTCTGGGATTTTATTTCTGGGATGTTCTGCTTTTTTCTTGGACAAATGGCAGAAAAATAGCCACATTTATAAGCACTAATTTGATCATCTGTAAACAGCAAAAAGTGCATCCCCTAAGCATGTTCCGGCAGTCTTAATTAGAAAAGTCCTTCGTGCCATTATTTTCTGTAGTCAAGGAGACTCTTTGGAGTAACATAAGGGATAGAAAGTACCGACGTTCAGCATTTGGCTCCTGTGTCTATAACAGAGGTCCTTCCTGTGAAAGAATATGTTTTTAGTTAAGTCCATTTGCAGTACAGAAGTCATACTAAAGGAATGCAGCTTCTGCTGAAGAGAAAACTTAAACATAATTGAAATTATTTCACTGAAAATACTGTTGTCGAAGATTTGTGACCAAAAAAACTTCAGAACTGGAAAAGTTGCTGAATGTGGTATTTAAAAATGGAGGTTTTCTTGTGAGCTTGAGAACATAACTGACAGAAACAATGAAGGTAGAATGAAGGAAGTGCAGTGAGGGTGAGGCACTGGGCCTGCCCTGGAAGTGGCTCATGGAGCAAAGCGGAATTATCCTCCCCCACGGCCCAGCCCGGCAGCACTTGGGGGAGGAGGACTCCAACTGAAATGGGCTCAGGAGCCAAATGTCACCTCTGCTCATGTGGTTAGTGCTTCCAGAACCAAAGCTTTTCCACAAATGTTCTCTTCTTCCCAGACATCTCCCTGTGTCCCTGTCTTGTCTTCTGCCTCACGCAGCTGGTGGCAGCAAGTAAGTGTCCCTCCAATGGGATGATGTGGTACTTTAAATCCTTGGGGAGGAAAGAGGGGAACACAGGGCTGTTCCTTGAGCCTCACCAAAGAATCCAGTGGGAACAAGAATCTTAGTGAAAATCTTAGTGAAAAAAACTGGAACGTTGAAACAGGACTGGCCATCTGTGTAAGTTCATATGTAGAAAACAAAAATAAAATGAATCTGAATATATTTTGGAATTTCATGAATTTAATTAAATAACATAAGCAGTACTTAAGTTTTTGATGTCTGTAAGTACGGATGTCTTCAGCAATTGCTTATGTCTTACTCTGTTATGTCCCTACAATAATGTCTGATTTGTTATTCCTAAAAATATTCCTGTTCCTGGTAACTTCTAAGGAGAGGGAAGAACAGAACAAAATGTCAGTGAAGGTTCTAGGAATGCTACAGCAAATTCCTCCTGAACTCGAAGGAGCATCCCTGCTTTGATGGTGTTGTTCTGTTCTATCTAGGGAAGCAATAACTTTCAGATTTGCATCCCATGCATGGTAGCATGGGCTGAACCTTTTCCATACAATGAATTTATTCAGTGTTGTCAAATGTATTTATGGTATTTTGTTGGCGGGTTGGGTTTTTTTCCCCCCGAGAAACAAGAATTAATTTCAATGCCTTTTCTTACAGACATAAATAATACAGGTTTGGATAGACAGATCTTTTAGATAATGGTCGTTTTTGAGAGCTGCAGTTGTCTAATAATAGGTTTGGCTTTGTGCCTAAAGAACATACTGTGACATTTAAACCAGGTGAGCAGTGCCTGCACTCCCAAGACAGAACACTCTGGCTGGAGCATAAAGCATCCAGCACCTGATGTCACTATAAACCTGTTAGAGCTCCCTGTTCCTGGGAAATGTATCACCTTTAGATTATAGTCCACTGTAATTGTGATCCCTCACAGGGAAAAGATTTAAACTACATCTAAGTTATGGGATGCATGGCATCTTGCTGGTTGTGGTAAAATTCTAAGTCCATCAGCAGAATATGGAATTTATAGAACTATTCTGTTTATCTTGTCAACCTAGTATATAGAATGCTACAGAAACTTCAGTAAAACATTTTAATGAGAGTTGTGATATAAAATTAAAAAAAAATCTACTATATGAAGATATCATCACAAAATAATAATTTAATAACATGAAAATGCTGGACAAACATGTATCCATTCTGGAGTTTGTGTACCCAACATCTGAAAAGTATGAACTGGGGAGACATTGTGGGAGTAAGTCAGCATTTCCTCCTGCAAAGACTGGTAATTCTGGATCTCAAAAAAATTGCATATAATTTTATGCCACAGCCTCTGTGCTGTTGTTCTGCTCTGCATCTCTAAGACTGCAGTGGTTTATGGTCCAGAGAAGACAGATTCTGCCAGGGAGAGGCTCTGACATCCTGTCAGTGGATGTTTTTGTGAAACAGGTTTTATTAAGATTCATGATTTTTCTTTATCTCTAAGGACAGAGTCAAGGGGTTTTTGCATATTGCCAACGTATTTATATAGCCATATTAACAGAGATCATCAAAAGATCAATTTTTATGCTTACTAGAACTGTTTAGTTACATTATGAAGTTGAGAAACATGTTCTTTGTGCCATTTATATTCTTTCCTCTCTATTTTTAGGATGCAAAGTTTGTAGAAGAGCGACGCAAGCAGCTACAAAATTACCTGAGGAATATAATGAACAAAATCATTCAAACTGTGCCAGAATTCACAGCCAATCCCAAAAAAGAGACACTTATTCAGCTGATGCCCTTTTTTCTGTAAGTATCTGTCAAGTACTCGAGTATTCAGGTTTTTTCATCACAGATTAATTTAAAATATAATGTCAACGTCTCCAAAATCTTTAAAACAGTGCTTTTTTTTTAATAGAAGGCTCCTGTTTGGATTGCTTTTGTTATATTTAAAGGAATATATGACATGTTTTCTTGCTTATTTAAATGGTGATTTTGAATGAAAATCACAGTGTAAAGCTATCAGGAATATCTAAGTGACTTTAAAATCTGCATCCATATGCTTTTCAAACATTAGGTGTTTTCAGTTTCTTTTATTTGGTTGTCTTTTGTTTTGTTTTGTTTTTGCTTGTGTGGGATTTGTATTATTTTTTAATCTTTATTTTGGGGGATGATGGTAGAGCACTATTAGAGTCCTTACTAGCCAAATAAAAAAGTCAAGCTGTTGAACTCTTTTTAGCTGAATGTTGCAGTCTGCTGATGCGTGTTTTGATTTCATTAATGTTAAAGTTGAGTATGTCCAGAAGTAACAGTTGTCTGTTAAGCATCTCAAACCCTTAGATATACCATCACACAAGGGGTATAATCTGGTAAAACTGTCCTTTTCCCCTTTAAACTTATTTCTTTATGTATTTGTAAATATTTAAAACTATTTGGGAAATAATACCAATGAAAATTTGTTTTTGAAAGTCGTGTTCTTTTGCTAGTAATTTTTCAGTGTAATGTTTTTTCAGTAATACACCTGTACAAATTATCTATAGATTGAACACTCATTTACAGTAAGTCCTCATGTGAAATTTGCTGTCCACTCTGTCCTGAGCCTCTGCACAGGGATGGTGCATCCATGCCTGTGAATCCATGGGTGGATTTGTTTGCAGCTTCAAGACCAATTTCAAATGAATATGTTTCATCATAGCACACATATTTAGTTGTATTATTGCCTGGTCTTTTGCAGAGTGGGTCATATTTTCAAGTTGAAATTGCATTTCAAGAAAGCTCTATTTATTAGAAAATTAATAGATGAGTGTAAAAATGCCAAGATGCATTTCATGGCATTCATGAGTTTCCAGTTTTTCTGTGGATTTGAAATCAATTTGATGAGATATCTTGCTGATGGTGTTATAAATGGTGATGTTTGTGGGAAAAACTTCTTAAGAGACTTGCCTTTTGCTCCCTAAGAACTTATTGTCTAGAATTTGACTAAGGGCTGTAAAGATGGAAATGGTTTAAAGTTCTAGTTGAGGGGCCCTTGTGTAGCTTTTTGTTGAGTCCTTTAAAAGAAGTTATCCTTTACACTGTACTAAGTTTTGTTTTTTGAAGAAGAGGGGGGCAAATACAAAATACATTTGCAATTGTAAAATGTAATTGTAAATGCAATTGTGCTCCTTCCCTGTGGTTTTCTGTTTTTTAAATCTTAATATACTGTTGTTACAGAAGTAATTTATTACACTATTTTTTTGGTTCTGAGAAATGATATTTCAAGAATAGTGTATTTATAATATCCTGTCCCTTATGTCTAAAACAGGAAGGGAGAAAAACTTTGTCCTCTTACTCCTCAGCCCTAAACAATTGCTTTCTGATACTTGGTCTTACTTCTTTTCTAAGTGTGTAAATAGAATTTAGATCTCATGTTTCTGTTTATTAAAAGAAGTGCCAGGTATGGGGACCTGCACAGGACAAGATTAAAATCAAAATCCATGTAATGGGTTTTACCACTGCTGCACAAGTATGAGTGAATACCATTTCCCTGTTATAAAACTCTCCAAGTCTATTTCTTCTAATAAATGGAAGTAATGTAGGGAGAGTCCGATTAATTTCACAGGAAGAGTAAAGTTTTATTGAGAAGGCAGCACATTTAAGTTCCAGTATTCTAGGGGTACAATTTAGTTAGTGAAGCATGGTGATACAAAATAATGCAGTTGTCTCTAAGGAGAGAGATTTGCTGAAGGAAATTGGCCAACACCATTTATCACCCATTCCTAAACACCCCTGTGATGCACTGCACTGGTGCTAACCCTGGTGTGGGTGTGCCACAGGTGGCAAAAAACCTGTTTATTTCTAGAGTTTTTTTTAAATTTGGCAATTTCCTAAATCTTAACACATTGCGTGAGACAATGGACTGGAATGCTCTGTGATATCTGGACATTATGGCAGAGATTCTGTTAGTACACGTATCTGTGATTTATTTCCTGGGAACTTTTTATTATGTAACAAATGTATCAGCATTCTGTCTTGGCTAGAGTAGATAGTTCTCTCTGGGAATACTAGTGGGATTCTGGAAAAAATCAACTGTTGATCAAAATAACTACATTCCTCATCTACAGCAGCAGACAAAATAGCTTTCTAATGCATTTTACTACTGAGATATCAGACTCTTCTTCAGCTACAGCAGACGCATTAAATTAATAAAAAGAACTTTTCTAGCATGTGTTCCTTCTATCAGTGTCTGAAAGTGCCATCATTTCTAGGCTATCATTTGAACTCTCTATGGCCTTTATTATCTGAGAATCATGATCTGGCACTGCTGGGGGTTTAAAAAGCATCTGAAAGAAAATGCATTTCAGTTCTACTTCAGATTGCAAGCTTCTCCAGTATTATCCTTCCATAATGGGTTTTGAGCTTCATCAACAGAAGACCTTAAATATCTTGGAGTCTGTGAATTGTTTATTACATTAATCAGTTATAATCTTTGTACTGTAGCTGCAATTCTTCTATTCTGTTAGGTTTTATAATATTTTACTATAAAACACTATAAATACTTATGAAAATTCCAATATATTTAATTTTTTCCTCTGTAGCACAAATGTATGTACAGTTAGTTGCATTTTTATCAATAAAAGAGTAATTACAAAACACTGAGGTATTAGTCCTAGGACTGTGCTGTAGACAGTAGTGATACCTCAGTCTGGGGAAAAAACTACAGTCTTGATATGCAAAAACAATCTCCAGAGCATTAGATCTGTCTGTTAGGAAGCAATGAAATATAAAATAAAAAAAAATTATCTGGTCTTAAAGAGTTTCTTCTCACTGCAAAGTTATGTGACCAGGCTTCAGTGTGCAAATGAAAAATCCCATAAAGGTTATGTCTGAGTAGGCATCCTGTGGATAGAAATTACAGGGTCAGTTTTAATTAATCACTTTTAAGACCTGATTGCGGTCCTAGAATATGATTATGATGAACAGAACATAAGATTAATATCTCTAAGACTGAATCCATTGTTAATTTAATGCCAGTATGAATATTGCCTAAAATTTTTATTGTGAGTTTGTTCCTTTGGGAATTCCTCCCTTTCAAGTGCAGTAGTTCCATACAATCATGCACAGATCTGACAAGGAAACACATTTAAATGAAGTGTATGAAATAGCCTGGCAGTCTTACACAGGAAGGAATTGCTTTTATTTTGAAACTCTGCTAGCAGTTTGCAGTACAATAATGTGAATGAGTTTGCTACATTTCTTCCCCTTATGGTATCAAATGCTCATGGTGACTCCTGGAAGTGTCTCTTGTTCTGAATCCTTGTGCTATGAACTGTCATTGATGTATTTTTTCTTTTGTCAGTCTCTACTACTTGTAATCTCAGTTTCTATTTTTTTCAGTTTTGACACTACATCAGCTCAGTCACAGTATTGGTCAAAGAGTTTCCTTTATAGTTTACTTTCATGTCTTAATGTAAAAAGTAGATTCTGGCTCTGCTAATTTGTCTGTTTACATGCTGAATAAAAAATTTTCTTTGCAGTAATATAATTGACATCACAAGATAAATTTTCCAGTCCATGTGGAGCAGAACCTAAATCAAGAATTGGCACTGCTGAATTAGATTGCTACATCTGTTAGCTGGTGAAGGCCTTTCTGCTAGTACTTGCTAAAATGATCATTTATTTGTGCTTATGATTGGTTCATTATGGATATAAACAAAGCTGGTTATAAAAAGTACAGTTGTGCTTTAATCACATTTTTATCAATACGACAAATTATCACACACACTTAGCTCTTTGTAAATATATATAAATCCAGGAGGGATCTTTGGCAATAAGAATCACAATTCTTTGGACCACATAATTGAGTCTTTCAATATAAGTCATCATATAGATCGTATGATTTCAAGTATGTGAGAAGCTAAAAGCTGTAACAAGTTGGGAAAAGGAATTCTAAAGTGCTGTGATGGTCCAATTTTATATCTTTGTGGTTTCTGTATCAATTGTCCTAATTTTTTTAAAGAGATTTTCTTCCCATCATCCTCATAATGTGCACAAACTGAAATGCAGGAAAAATAATAACCCCCCCTGTCTTTTTTTCACTGTGAGGGAGATGGAACCCTCTAGCAGTTTGCCCAGAGGTTGCTGACACTCCATGCTTGGATTTGACAGGACCCAGCCCTGGGCAGCTTTGAGGAGATTGGCTCAGTGATCTCCACGGGTGCCTTCCAGCCTCAGTCATCTGTAAATCTAGGATATAATCTTAACTCGAGTTGTGTTTTGCACCCACTCTGCACAAAGGAGTGTTGGCTGAATTACAGCTGCTCACACAATGTTTATTACCTGTGAGCAAAACAAAGTCTGAACATGGGAAGCTCCTACAACATGGACTCCACTTGGTAGCTGTGCAAAACTGTTGAATTGGAATAGTGCCATTTTACTGGTTCTTTTGCATTGGCAGTGCAAATGTTTGGATTGAAAACATGCAAGAATGATATAAACACAATTTGGTGAACATTTTCACAGATTGCTGTGCTAAGTACTTTTTTATCTCATATTGTAGGCCACAGGTACATGCTACATTGGTTTCTAAATAACAATTTTATGTTCTGCTGAGCTGCAAAGCTGGACATTTATTCCCTTGTGGGAGCTGCTCAAATAGATGCTTTATCAAAAGCAGGGAAAATCTGCTCAGTAAATCATCAGCAGGTTCTGTTGTCTGCGGGATGTGTTTGAACACCAAAGGAGTCATCAGTTCTTCGTGATGATTAGAGGATTGTAATTTTCAAAAAATACGTTGTCTCCATTTCCCCTGGGTGACATTACTGGTAGTTTATTTGATAGCAGAAGTTGTGTTCTTAGGTGTTTTATGTCAGTTGTCTTTGAGTCACCAAGCTAAATTGTAGTAAAAAAAATCACTATTTCTACCTCTTTCTCGTTTTGTAAAATGCTTCCACAGTCTTAGAAGGTAAAGTTATGAGAAATGTGATAGAGGCAGACTGATAGGCAAATTTCAGTGCCAGCCAATCAGCAACTCAAAAAAAAAAGTCATCCTCGGAATGCTTCTCTCGTATTTATTTAGCACGAAACTATGTTTAAAGTCAAGTATCTGCTTTTGGTCTTGCAGACAACAAAGTTAAAATATTGTGGAAGAATAGATGTTTGTTCTGAAAGAATTGAAGGATTTTGGTTTGGTTTGGATTTGGCAGTTTTCTCATCTCTATTTCAGTTGTGCCTGTCAGTGTGTCATTGAGAACATTTAAATGTGTATATTAGAGGTATGAGAGGTAAAAAGAATATTAACTTCTGTACAATACCATTGCAAGTATTAAAATGTTGCTACCAAGTAGAAATGAAATAAATCTTTTAGGAAAGATACTGTGAGGCACCTGTGAATGTTGTATTTCTGGGTTTATTTTAAAGAAATTGACAATTGGCCCTTTCAAAGTTAGTTTTGAGATATTTTAGAGGGATGTAAACATTTGCTCAGACTCAAAGTTAACTACAGATTAGTGCAACAATTATATTTCGTTCAACAACTGCATCCCCACAAGGGATACGTCATGTATGGCAGATACAGCATAGTTTTAGTGTAAAAAAGGAACCTAAACCCTCTCACAGAAACGTAAGTATTTAAAATAAGATTTTTGAATACACAGACATGAATGTATTTGCATATGAAATTAGAGGTGCAGCTGCATCTTCAGATAAACAATAAGATGAAAAGCAAATAAGCAATCCCTGAAATGCTGTAAAAGAACATCGAAGCAAAGTAAGGAAGTTCTAAATAGAGTTTTGAATCAGCTGATACCTCAAAAACGGAGTAAGTGATGGCATGACTCTTCTTAAAGCTATCAGGGTGCATATCTGTGCCTTCTGCTAGAATGAGTGGCTGAAGCATGCTCCGGGGCTGTGGCCAGGTTGGTGCTGGATTGCCCCTGCCTGAGGGGCAGCCTGTGTTACCAGCTGGGACTGCGGGGCTTCAGTGCCCAGGTGTGCTGCGTGACAGGGAAAAGCTCGCTGATAGAGTATAGTAAGCACTCTGGAACAGAATTTACATGAGCAAACTGGAAATAGTATTTGCTTAAATATAGGACTTTTAATTAGTAAAGCACCTTCTAGTGCCTGAAACATGCTAATGAAACTAATTTATTGCTATGTTAATTGATTGATCTAATGTAGAGACATCATACAATATTTATCTTTCAGTTGAACTGTGTTGCCAAGCACTGATGATTGTTGAAGTAAAAATATCTTAGATATCTAAAGTCTGATTATCATGTGCAGATAATGCAGGAAGTTCCAGTGCAAAAATGTAATATTCTTTTGTGGAATTTTTGTTGATGGTAGAATTAAAATACTTGAATTTGAGTGGATTGTTTTGAACAAACATAGAGCTGTCTCACTGCTATTCTTGGGTTCTGTATTCCTCACTTTGTAACTGACAGTTTTGGTTTTAGTTTTTCATAACCTATGATGCTTGACATCAGACTTAAAAAAAGAATCATGCTTGTTTTGATCTAAGTGAAATGTGAAGAAGTAGGGCAAAAATTGTTTGCTCAAGGTATACGAAAATTCAAACTTTCATCTCTTTCCCTTCTGCCAGAATTGCCTGTTACATTGTGTTTTGTGGTTTTGCACATTTTGACATTGTAGATGTGTATTACATGCCATTCTTCAAATGTCTTAAATTTTTCCATTCCCTGCTCTGAGTAATTGAGAAGGTTTATGAATGTTAGAGGGAAAAGAAAGAAAAAAAATACATCAGCAGGAATAGAAACAGTGATAAAGTGGGCAAGAAAATGCAGGAAGAAAGAGACATGGGATGCTTGATGTTAAAAGCAAGAGAGATTGAATATAGTAAGGAACTGTGGATAAACACTGGTACTTTAGGCTTACTAGAAGCATTTGGCTTTATACAGCTGGTTTTATCCAAACATATGCAGATGATATGATTGTAGGTTTTCATTTTACAGTGGATCTATCTGGGCTTTGACAGGTGATTTGTGAAATAATTGAACCTTTGTATAGGACATAGAAAACAGACACACATTCCCATTGATTATTCAAGTCTGTCAGGGAGCATTTATTGCAACTCTGCTGTTCCTTTGCACAGGGTAAAGAGCTGTCCTGCATCCTCTGATTTTGTTCAGACTGAAGGTTTGCAGAATTATTTCTTACCAGTTGTTTGTCTTTTTAAATGGTCGGAATAGGTCCTAAAATCTCTGACCTGAGCTAGGGAAGGGTGCTTATCACAGCAATGCCATTAATAGCAGTCACAGTCTTCAGATAGTTGCTGTAGATGGAAATATATTCCAAATATCCATCAGTACTTAAAATATTTGCTGATTTCAACTTGGTTCTGCTGTTAGTAGTTTTACAGAAGTTAGCAGTCAAGTAACTGTGCACTGGAGTTTAAATGACATTTTTTGATCAAGAAGAATATTTTGCATAGTCCCTAATGATTTACATGAGGCGTATAAAATAATCAACAAGATATGCCTTTTGTATAAAAACATTGTAATCCTTTACATGTCAGATAAAGATTGAAGTCAAAATTTGGAGTCTGAATATATGTTTTGATATATTTAAAACTATTTTTGTAGTTACTGATTTTCTTCTTAACTGTTAAAGTAAAAAGGACTAGAAAATCTGTTCAGTTTTCTTAGTTCCTTATTTCTGTCAGCTGCATTTCTATAGGTTGTTTCTTTTCCAGCAGTTGGTCTTATTAAATTTGCCAGCAGTGCCCAATGCAAATAAGTTTTATTCAGGTGAAAGAATGTTTGTGTCTCTTGACTGCAGTTTTCTTCCTTTTGCCCCCAATTTCTTGCTCTCACTTGCATTTTGTCAGTCTTGCAGTTTTAAGGCACCACTGAGTCAGAAATGTTTGAGTATTCAGAAGTACAATTGAAAGGACTTTGTCCTGCAGGGATGGGTAATAGTGAAAGTATTGCAGAAACACATCCCTCTAAGCTCACCCTAATGAAACACATCAGTGCTGCAGTGTTCCAGGACTGAGAAACCGCAAAGAAAAGTGTTTGCCATTTTAATCTTGGTGCAATGTTCAGTGAAGCTGGGGTGCCAGCAATTCCATAATGCTGAAGGGGTTTGTGTGTTGTATTTATTGCCCCACTATTGAGCCATACCATTATAAAAAAAGAATCAACTTCACTTTGAAATAATGTGACTTACACCAATTACCATCTCATTAAAGACGGTGAGACTTGCTTTGCTGAGTTAATTGCTGTGAATTGTTCAACAGGCCTCACAAATAGGTGTTTATGAGCATATTTCCATCAGTTAGGTTTTTTTTCATGCTTCTTTATTTTCAGAGTGACCTTTACAGTGTTTATGAGAAGAATAGTGCATACTGTACAAGGATTGCATACTCTCCAGTCACCATTGGAAACATTTGAGGGCTTGTGATCTTTACAGTTGCCTTGGAATAAATTCTTGTTTAATGCTGCCTGAGAAAATAATAATTGTGTTTAAAATTACTGAAACAAATGACAGAGAGGCTCTGCTATGATATTTCTTCTGCATGTGTAGAAATGTACAGGAAATGCTCTTCCATTGCATTGGTTGAAAAAACGGGGCAAAAATAGAAAGCAAGTAAATTGACAGCAACTGTTATAAAGCACTTTATGTGTTGCTAACTGGTGTATATTGGTTTCCTTTATAATCACACAATTTATCAAGCTGTGGAACAAATAGAGATTATGTTGAAAAAAGCCATGGTCAATGTAAGAGCAAACTCCAGTGCTGCACAAAAGGAGCTTTGAACTGTGCTGTGCGTTTTGTGATGTTCGATTCCCATCTGTCCTTTGCAAGGAAGTGGCTGGATCAGGATGCTTTTGAATGTTTTGGTGGTTTTTTTGGGCCCCATGAATTCTATCACTACTTTCCATCCTTTTTTCTCTGAGTTAGCAACAGGCTTTGTAAGGAAAGATCATTCCGATGGCCGAGTTGCAATTCTCAGCAGCACATCCTTCTTCCTTGCTCCTTTGCTGTTTGCCAACAAACTCAGCAAGTCCTTAGCAAAAGACAGGGTTTCTAAACTCTGGAGTTTGCATCTCTAACGCACTGAACTTGAAGCAGTGCAAGAAGAGGTTAAAATTTTTCTGATAAAAGAACACAGAGCCAGTTAAAGTTTTGTGTCATTACAGCAGTGATCCTGTTTCCTTGGTTACAAGTCACATGCACTCCCTTGTTAAAAAGTGAATTCTTTATATATTCAGGCATTTCTGTACTGAGCAGGTGTTTCTGGAACTGGTAGCAAAAAGTGGGCTCTAGAGCCAGGAAAGAAAGTTTCAATTTAGAGGCTGGGCTCACCATTCCTGTCAGCATATTTATTGCACACTCATGTCTAGCAGGGAGGTGCCAAGGTGGATTTGGTTAGCTAAATCAGAAACTGTTTCTAATTTTAAACACCAGAAAAATCCTGCTTCTATTTAGTCCATACCTAACTCATAAACAATGGATCCAATATGTTTTAAAGCTCCTTATGCCATTTTTGGATCTGGAACAAATTTTTGCATCTGGGCTATGAAAAGTGGAATGCTGGAAATGCTAATATAATTAAGTGTGCAGGACTTCAAAGTCCTGTCCTCGTTCTTGATAGCATGAAAGCAGTTTGCTGTGGGATAAGGTATGGAACAATCAGTTTACTTTTTTTTAAAATTTTTTTTCCAGCTATGTTGACCATCTTGAGACCTTTTCTTTGTAGTGTGGTGTAGTTGTCCTAAGTGAGTAAAAGAATAAAGATGTTCTTGTCAGATGAGCTGTATGCTACCTGTACCTGACATCCACATATAGAATTACTGCACCTTTCTTGTAAGCACTGTGGTTTCTACCACACTTCTCACTTTACTACCTTCTGATTATCAGCACTGGTTAATATATTGAATTAATGACATACAGGAAGAAAATTTAACCCAAGAAGATGTCATTATCATAACATGTTAAAGTGCACAGCACAGTGTCAAGATGTTAAAGTTAATTTAACAGCAGTGCATAAAACCAGAAAAGTCCAGATTGCAACAGTGCAGTTGTTCACCAGAGTCATTCTTCTAACTGGAGTGATTTGATCACTAGGAACTTTCAAGTGAGGTTTTCAGCCTGGAGGAGTGTACTGAAAATATTGGATTTTTTCACGAAATATGTTTGGGAAGGTAGAGCCATAGAGTAAAAACTTGTCAAATACTCAGTAGGATTTGTTCACTGAGCTTGGGCGGTCCAGTGTCACACTTTGATTGAGGTCTGGGTGGCTGAAAACCAGAGTGAGTCAACAGGGACTTGAGGCCTATATTGTAATAAAGGAAATGTGAAATGAGGGCAAACTGAAACATGAACAGGTGAATTAATTTGAAAGAGATAACTTGATGCTGTTAATGCAGGAGGGAATTGATTTCCATGGGGAGCTGTGGGAATGGTGATTTCTCGACAACAGAGGTTTGACTCACCAGCATAGGATCAACTGCACAGGAGTTTGTTGAGAGGAGAACTGGGCATGAACAGGAGCAAACAATAGCTGGGTTTTAGTGGGTAACAGTGTTGTGGCTGTCAGTGTGAATTATTATAGAAAGAAAACTGGTGAAGGTAGGGAACACGAGAATAAATGAATTGAATAAAAGAGAGGAGTGCTGTAAAATGTAATAGGAGTAAGAGACTGAATGAGACAGTTTGGATTGATTGAAGAGAATGTACGCTAAAATGAGGTGGAAAAGGAAAAATGATGGAAAAGAATGTAAAAAAAGAGAGCACTTACACAGGATTTATTTTCCTTTACTGCATTTTATGCACACATAGAAGAAGCCATTTTATTAGAAGGGTATTGGGATTTTCTTTCATTTTTTGAAATGGGAATGGTAGCTGAACTAGCAACCAAAGGTGTTCACCATAGGCACAGAATTTTTATTTAAACACTGCGTGGAAGGTTATTTTGTCTTCTGAAAACAAGCCTTGAAAAAATATACATGGGTGATTCTGGTATTTTAGAATATTCTTACTGTGTATAAAGATTCAGCTCAATGTAGGATCTTGGGGTGAGAAGGTCTCGTGCAAATGAGCATTTTACATTCAGTGTTACTCCATGTGCAGAGCAATGTAGATGCCTGGCAAGAGGAGATCCCTCTGCTTTGTCTGTCTGACCAGCTTGGTGGCAATCAGTGGACCTGTTCTCTGTGCTGGGACAAAACTGCCTCTCATCCTTTAATCCTCAGCTCTGTAAGCTTCCATTGTCTCCATTTCATACCCTGAATATATTTTTGTGAAGTGCCTTCAGCGTAATTCAGGATTATTCTTTTTAAGTACTGGAAACTTGGAAAATGCACAAGCAATCATCTTCTATCTGCAACTTCATTGTCTGCATACTTTAAAATCACTTTTTGCTCATGTAAACATTTAGTAGATTCTGAGGTAATTTATATGTTGATCCTCTCCATTCAGCAGTATATATACTCTACTCATCCTGAAACCCTAGATTTTGAATTTTCGCAGGAGGAAACAATTTCTTTGTGCAGTTCTAAAACTCTGCTGTCACTGTTCACTGGTATCAGGATACTGTTAGTGGGTATATGAAATTATTAAATGTGCATGTGTGGGGCATATGCAAACACTCACAAAATTGAATCCACTTGGCAATTTTAATAATACTTAAAATGCAGATATTTGCGATATCGTTGCCAGTTTACTGTGCTCGTTCTCCAGGCCCGAGGTACGAACTCTGTGGAAGGATGTGGGAAGGAGATCCGTGTGCCTTGGAGAGCCAGCCCTGAGGAGACAGGGGACCCTCTTGGACAGGGCTGTGCTTGGCTCGGAGCGTGTTGGCACCTGGGGCCCACTGTGGTTCTGCCCTTTAGCTGTGGCTGCTGCTCAGTCTGTGCCAGAGCAGCTCAGCCAGGCCTGCCCGGAGCCCCAGTCTGCCTGGCAGCCTCAGGTCCCAGTCTGTCTGTGTGAGATTGTCTCCTGAGAGCTGGGGTGGGTGCTCTGTTCTGCAGCTCTCTGCTGGTTTAATGGGCTCTTTGTGCTGCGTTTGTCTCCAGAAGCAATGCCACGGTATTGTACCTAAATCTTGGATAAAACATATGCATGTTTTAGTTCTCATGCAAAGTAATGAATCAAGAGTTGCAAAGCATAACCATGAGAACAGTCAAATACAAACCAATGCCTGTAAACCTGCTCTCCATTACCCTCCTAATCTGCACCTGATTACTGACAAGTGTAAAACATTGACTCGAAATTTTCACCTTGAAAGTTTGACAACTCTACAAAATTGATAAAAACTTTCCTAGTAAGCACATAGAACATATTTCTACTTGAATAGCTAAGAAACATAACAGTGCATTTTGTTTCTTCATCCCTTCAAATAATAGTAATTATCAAAGATTCAGATTCTTTTTTGTTCATTAACAAGAATACGTAATTTGTAAAGGAAGCAACGTCTAGATATTTCTTTTTTTTTCTATCTTTGCAATTGTCTGGTTATTTCTTTTTACTATGTAAAGCAGTTTCTGGCATGATTGTCTGATTAGAAATATTTTTAAAAAATTGCTTCAATGATATGCCTAATTTGATGGAAAAGAGTTTTGTTTTCTATGTGTTTTATCCTACTTTTTCTAGTAAATGGGACTAGACATGTCTGGACAGTTTATTTCCTAGTTACCCTCTCTGGAACAATTTGCTCCATTATTCTGCTGGAATTGGCTTTTTCAGAGGAGGAGAGCACAGAGGAGTTTGCAACTCAGTCAATCAATAGCTGAGAATGTGCTAAAATGCTGGGAGAGTAAGCAAGTGCAGATGCCTCTGTGTTCTTGCTGTCCTTGCTGTATGACAGTGTCTACCTTCCAGCATGTGGGAGCTCTCATACTTTGAATTACCAAGGCTGTGTCTTTTTGTCCCTTTTCAATCAAAGCCCCCAAAATTAATACAATGTTTTAAAATGGGCACAGAATTTTCAATTATAAAAAGCCCACAAACATACAGAATTATGTTACATTCTACTGCAGATTTTTATGTAGCATCTGGGTAATCAAAGAACACCAAACTGGCCAAAAAAAAAAAATAAATTCGAAGTGAGTATTTTAATTTGGTGTGAAGATAATTTTCTTCTCAGTATAATTTTTTAAGCTGCTGAGCAGGTGAGAGTACACTAAATTGCCTCTATAGTGACTGCATAATGGGACATGTGGATGGTAGGAGCCATTTACTGCATAGTTATTCAGGACTGGCTTAGGTGCCTCACTGTGTCGTGTGCACACCCCACAGACACCTCTGATGGAGCTGTATAATGTTCTTTTCACAAAATTTGCCCTTCTTGAGCCAATTTCCTGGCCTTACCCAAATTTACATGAGTCCCCTGTAATGAATTTGTGATTTTTAAAGCTTACTTTTTGGCCTACTAAATCCTGCAAAACAGTTTGTAATATTTATTCTACAGCTGCACTTAAACTAGCTGCTCTATAATTGCTTGTTAAGTTTCTCTTTCTGGAGCTTATTTTAAGAAAATTGCCAGCTTTAGATATTCACACTCAAATCTCAGCATATGAAGATTGCATAACAGCCAGTTCAGGAGATGTATTTTGGAGAACTTACAGGTAGGGGAAGGGAACCATCTGCAGGTCCCTGGCAGAAAACAAGTTTCCAGCAGAAAGTGTTTTGAACACTGTTGATGTGAACATGTTGTTTTGTAAGAAGCCATCTGGTCAGTCAGAGCAATCTGTGTGCAAGTGCAGATGGATCCGGGAGCTCAGGGATCCAGAACCCTGAGTTCCCTCTCCTGCTCCTCAGGAGAAGGCCCTGGGGACTCCCCCTGTGAGCATGTGCTGGGTCACTGCATGCAGCGAGTCTGGATCCCACAGCTGAGCTCTTCCTGGGAATGGCACACTGCTGGAAGGAGGAGAAATTCCCCAAGTTCCATTCTCCATCCAGCTGAAAGCAGGCTGCAGGCAGGTGGGATGGCAGGAGGGTTTGGAGCAGATGGGATGGTGAGCTTCCCTTATTGATAAGTTCTCATAGCCCACAGCTCTACCGGTGATGTTTTTTGAAGTTAGAATTTGAAATATACAACTGAAGAAGGAATTATTTAATTAAATATATGTTCACAGAATGAATAGAAACTGATTAATGGAACTGAAAGAAACCAAACAAAATAATACTGTATTTATCATATATATTGTATTTATAAGATATTTAGAAATTGCATAGCATGCAACTGTGGCACTTAAAAATGTTGTTGAAGTCATACTATTCTCATAAAGACAGAGGTTATTTCTACTCCTGATGTTCTCTGATGTGTTGAAAGGAACTTAGGGACTTCTTACTCACTTTAACCAGTCCGCATGGCAAAATCTGTTACTTAAACTGCACTAGTGTGGCCTGGGGGATGTGACCTGCACAAAACCCTGTCTGGAGATTTGTGTTACTCTCTACTTAGTAAAATCTCACACAGAGTCATGAAACTGCTAGACACAGTTTTAACAGATGACTCCTGGTACAAACCAGTTGCTGAAATTCAGAGTGTATGTTCAAGAGGAAGACTTTAAATTAACATTTTCAGCTTGAATTCTATTAACAGGGGAAGCTTGATAGAGATACTTGCCAACAACACAGACAGTTGAAAAATCAATTTTCTTCTATGAGTTTCTAAAATGTGGGAGAATAGAAGAACTCCCAGACCAGCACGTGTGCATTGGATGTAAAAAGGGAGCTCCTCCAACAAGAACAGGATTTAGGGAATTTGTTGTTTTGGGAAGCAAGCAATCTGAGTTCCATGATCTGCCAGGTTGGCTCTATCTCCTTCTGGTCAGGGCATAGAACACTGTTCCCTCTTCAGTTCCCTAACACCCATTGTCATGGCACCAAACTGCCTTTCTGATACTCTGTGAAATGGAAAATGGCATTTCCAAGGTATCTGGGGCAAAAAACCAATCAATGGCCCCTGTAAGTCCCCACCTGCTTTTATTCCTGCCTGGTGGCCATCCCAGTGGGCACTGCTGGTGTTTGCACCCTGCACATCAGGCTTTGGTGCACAAGGAGCTGCTCTACATTCAGCCAAGGGCCTTTTTTGTATTGGGTGGTTCTCTGTGACATCTGCAGACACTTTTGGCACAGGATGGCATTTGCAAACAGTTTTGACATGGAGGATTTCTGTAATGCATTGTCAAAGATATTGCCAGCTGAGCTCTCAGACATGAGTTTATGATGTTTGCTCCAGATCTCCTGAAATGTCAATATCTTAGAGCAATTGCCCTTGAGAAATCTGTTATGCAGGGGAAAAAAGGGGAATAATTATTGAAAATACACTGTTCTTTAAATCAGAATGAGTGTGTGCAAATGTATTCCCATGTGTAAATTTTACATAATTGCTTGAATGGCAGAATTAATAGAATGATTTTTTAAAAAATAATTTGCTAATGAAACAGCACTGTTGGAACCCTGAATGCTGAAAATATCAGGCTTTCTGCTTTGACAGGTAGCGATCCTCAGCTGGGTACTGCCTTTGACCTGAGGCCATGGGAACGGCTTCCAAACTGAGTGAGAGCACTGAGAGAGTGTGTGTGTAGTTGCATAGAAGTGTGTAATGTCACAGGGTGAAACATTTAAGGTTTGGGGTTTTAGGATATAGAATAATAATATACGTATATAAGAGAACTTGGAGGGATTTGTGTGTTGTCTAAGTCCTTCTTGTTCACTTTCTTTTTCCACCACCTTCTCGGGTTTAGGGGGTATTTTCTAATTGGTTAGTAAAAGTCGCATTGCGGACATTGAGCGATCTTTAATCGAGTTATAAATAAAAATATCTTAAGTGTCGGGCTTTAATTAGTTTTACTTATAGTTTAAAAATCCTTGAAACAAAGTAGAAGTAGCCATTTTCTTGCCTTGTAATGCAGAGCTCCCATTGTGTGAGACTGTACAATAGATAAGATACCATAAACAACCGAGTCGGAAGGAGATCCCGTCGTGTCTAGCGCCTTCTGTCCAGACCTGACTAAACCTAATGCAGTAACACAGCATGACTTTTTTTTCCTCTTCATGTAACTGTTAGATTTGGAATACTGCAAGAAAAACTATTCTGTAATGCTTATTTCGCTAGAAATAAAACCAAAGATTAAGTTTAATTACTTTTCCACAGTGAAAGAGATTTTGAGGAATGAAAGAGGCTACGCTGAGGATGGAAAATAAACTTTATTCCTTCCTCTTAGCATATGAAGCAGTAAGGAATACTCATGAAACTGTGGTTTAGAACAATCTGTTTATACATCTTATATTGCAGTCTTCCAGTGCTTATTCATACTCCTTTCTGTGCTACACTGACAGTAATGGATAAATGGATGCATCCATTCAAATACATAAAGCAAATAATCTTCATAAGGGAGGTATCTTTGTACTTGTGCATGTACTTGGCTTTAATCCAGACCATAAAAAGCTTGTTTATGCCCAACTGCACAGTTTTTCAAAAGGAGGTGGGTTATTTCTTTTCCTCATTTGAACTTGTATTGAAAAATATTGCAGCAGCCATCAGTTTTTCCTGTGAAAACAGCAGGAATTAGCTACAGGCCATCACTGAAATTCAAAACATCCTATAGAAGCTTTGTTCCTTGGTTTTGCTTATCTGCCAGCTGTAAACATAATCCATTCAATTCTGTTGTATTATGGATCCTATTTTCGTGGTGTATTTTTAATATGTTTGGTACTTGTGTGGTGGTAGCAGAATCACAGTTATATGAACAGTTAGCTGAAGTATCCTAGAATAACTTGATGTAATTATAGGTACTTGTCTATTAATAACAAAAAAATGATAGTATGCAGCCTTCCTTCCCTGCCATAGCCCTGCACGTCATTAACCAATGAGTAAAGAAAGTGATTTTGGCTGGTTTTGTTAGACTGCTTCAGATGTCTTCAAATACATCCTCTGCGGATACAAATGAGGCCAAGTGTCAGTTCAGAAATGCCAAATGACCTGAACTCTCGAGGTCTGTGTGGAAATAACAGTGGCAGCTTCCTCGGCCAGTGCCGGTGCGTGTGCAGCAGCAGGGGTGGCACCGATATCCATCCTCCACTCCCTGCTCCTGCACGGCCCAGGGACAGCCCCCAGCGAGAACTTGGCATATTTACAGCATCAGCCTGACACCAGGCTCTGCTGCCCTGTGAGGATGGAGCCAGAACAGCTGCACATTTCCTAATGCAGATAGCTAAACAGGCTTCTTCAGTTTACACTTGCTCAAATAACCCAATTTTAACAGAAATTCCAGGAAGGATTTGAACTGGGATGGCTGGCGTCACCATCTCCGAGAGCAGACCAGTCATTTTTCTTCAAATCTTCACATATTAATTACACAGTGCTCCACAGTTTGATTACCAACAGCAGTATGAAGGTTTATTTTTAGATTAACATTTTAGAAGTGTAACACTTAAGAGTTTAGAAAATGGTATGTGGTAAAAAGCGACCTGCTAATCTTTGGGTCTGTAAGTTGGAAATATGGGCCTTGCAAATAGCAGAGTCCATTTCTTACTATTCCATGTCTGTCTGACTTCTGAAATCTCGTTTCTCAAATTTTATTCTTATCTTTAAGAACTCTTAAATTAATTCTTTATAAGAGATTTAATTTATTAGTTTTAATACAGTAAATCTGGTAAATCATATGTATACACTGAACAGCTCTAAATATCTGACTCTGTTAGAAATCTTTCAGTAGAAGACTCCTGCATAATAAAAGAGAGAAATCCTAAAGCATCGGCTGTTGAGAATAGCCAGGTATGACCAAAGGGAAGGAAAATGGCGTTGGTTTGCTTTGTCAGGCAGACTGAATATTTTATCATATTTTTACTGTTAGTGCTACAGCTGAGTCAAAATCCATCTAAATCCTGAAGGCTTCAAGAAAATCCACGCCCAGCATTGCTGAGCACAGGGCAGGGATAAGATGAGAAGGCCTCCTGTTTTACTGTGGAGCTGTCAGCGCAGTCGGGTTCCGTGTGTCACCCGAGCAGGGCACAAACAGGGCACAAACTCTCGAGCAGGGCACAAACTCTCCTCGCTGCTGTTCAGGCCAGCACAGCACCACTGCAGGGGGAACTGCAAGCACATGCTGCCCCTCCTGTCTGCTGGGCTGTTCTCCTGCTGGCAAAGCAGGGGTACCCAACAAAGATAAAACTCAGCACGATCCCACGGCCTGGTACTGCTTGTGCACGTGTAATACTGACTAGTGACACAGGTGCTTCACTGAGCTTCTAAACCAGGGAAAGGGAGTTACTGTTTAGTTCAAAATTTACTTGAAGCCATAAAATGTCCTCTGTCAAAGCTGACTGCTCTTCCTAACAGCAAAACCTTCATGTGGCCAAAAGCCACAAAACTCAAAGAAACAAGAAGGGGATTTCATAGGTAAATGAGGAAAGTCCTTGTCTTGTCATCCCGTGATCCTTTGATAGATTCCTCCTGGGACAAAACTCAGCTGGCCTCCAGAAGCAGGCTCCTTGGGCAGCAGCAGCCATTTCCAGGCTTCTCCAGGAGCTGGAACTGAGAAGGTTCAGCAGCTCCCAGGAATGTCACTCCAGCCCTGGAGCTACAGTGCAGTGGCTGCCAGCAGTGGGACAGTCACAGCTGCCCACTGGTGTCCTAAATTGATTGTTCTCTAATATTCTGGCAGAGGAGCAAGCTTATTGCAAATCTGATTTATTTTTATTTTGAACTTGTAGGCAAAGTTCTGAGTTATAGAGGGGACCAAGATGATACTTTTCAAAGGCTCTGAATCTGATGATACCTGGAGAGCTGACCCCAAATTTCAGGAGCTCCTGGCCAGCAATGCACCATGCATTGAACTCCCACTGGAGTCAGTAGCAAATTTTGCTGCATGTTAACCTAATTTGGAGTCATAATGAATAAAAAGGATGAGGTGCATTTATCACAGGCATTTTCATTTTACAGAGAAAATAATTAAAATATGATTAAACAGAAAATGTGATTTTGGTTGCTGATTACTGTGGTTGTCTTTTTTGCTGGCCAGCCTGATGCTTGTTTAATTTCTGTCTAATCCAACAAGATTGTTGCATCCCAGACTGGCTCCTGTAGTCCTTTACTAGGCAGTGTCACTCTTCCATGAGCTTCTTTTCTGTCTTGGATTAAAGGTAAACATTAGTCCCTGTCTTTGTTACCACGAACAAAGTCAGCATTTCCCTTGTTATTCCGTTGATGGTATTCATTTATTTACATATTTACCCACCTTGATTGCTTCTGTTTATTTAGAGAATATAGATCTAATTCCACTATGCCAAGTCTTAACCCTCTCTCTGTGATTATGTTGTCAGCTGCAGATGTACTATTTTCTATGGGCTTTTCCTACTCAGTGGGAATTTCTTTTTTATCTTAGGAAAACTAAATAATGGGCTAAAATGAAGAATAATTTAAAAACTCCCCAGGGTTGAGATTATGGCCTATATTTTTTAGGTTTTTAGGTCATGGATCACTATTAGTATCAAGCTTATGCTTATGGCTGGGATGCAATAACGTGTCCTTAGTATTTAAAAAATAAAACCCAGAAAGAGGTATTTTTGTAGAGCAGTGTTCTTCATGTTATTTTTGCCACCATATTTTCCAGAAAAGTTATGATTATGATTCCTGGAACAGTTTAAGTTTTTTTCATTTTTTTATATTCATAGCTGTTATTTTTAACATGACATTGATTCAAATCTGGATCTGTCCCTGAGAATGGTCACATCAGTTCTCTCCTGCCTTTTGCACATTAATATCATGTGTAACCTTAATGAGAAATGAAGATACTTCAGAGAAGCAGCTGATACCTCTTAATTTGATGGAAAAATTAAAACTGAAGCACTTCCTTGGAAGTTCAACATGTTTTGGTCACAACTTTTCTCTATCATTCCATTTGCTTCTATCGTAATTTTAAAAGAAGGGGCTTGTCCTTAAAAATAAAAGAAAGATGGTAATTGTTTGTGCAGGTCTTTATGATGGGCAGTTTACTGGCACAACCCGAAGCGAAGAGCGCATAAGTTGCATTATTCCTTTGGAGACTATTTAAACTCACTGAAAGCTACACCTGCCACTGCTTTGGGGCAGATGAATTCAGGCATTCCTGCCTGGCTGAATTTGAATCAAAGAGGAGTCAGGGAGCATGGCAGGGACAGAGCCCCTCAGCAGGGGCCAGCTTGCTCCACCAGGGCCATTGCCCAGCTCAGAGCTGAAGCACCAGGAGCTGCTTGCTCCCAAGCCCATGGAAAAACAGGAGGAGGCTGGTAACTGCTGCTCTTCCAGGTGCTGGAATTAGGTCATGTTGAAGGCTGAAAGTCTGAGGTGGTAAAGTAAGGCAGGAATATGGACCAAGTTTTTTATACTGCTATTAGTCTCAGTACATTAGTGAACTTGGGATCAGGTAAATGATAGGGATGAACAGATAGGAATGAATATTTTAAGCTTTCAGATTTTTCGTCTCTGTGATACTAGCAAAATTAAGCAAATTGGAGGAGATGATAAATATTTCTTTCTTTATTTTTTTCTTTTTCCCAGTGCTTGGCATGGAGCATGATTAATTATTTGCATTTTGTGTTCTGTGTAAACTAGAGGTGGAGAGCTCAGGGGTGTTAATACTTAACTCCTTTTACTGCCTTCACATGTCCTGGTGAAGGTCTGAGAAGGCATTTACTGTAAACTTTTTGTTAAGCTTTGTGGCCCAATGCCAATTGTATTGATTATGTGCTGTTTAAAAGCTAATTTGATAATTAAAAGTGTCTGCCTTCCATGTCAGAATTGTTGTGTGCAAACAGTTTGTGAATATGGAGGAGGAAGTGCCTGGCTGGTCACTGTAATGCGCTGCTGCCTCAGCATGTGGAAATTGCTATTTGCCAAACAAAAGTTTTAGTTTATTTCCATGTATCTGATGCACTGTGAATCCTAATGCACACCTTCTGTCTTCAGTTACCTCAGTATTTTCAATAAAAATGTATTTTAGCTGTCTGTGCTTTCCTTAAAGATAATTACTTACTAGCAGGAAAACCCAAATCCAGGTATTCACTGAACCCTATTCTTCTGAAAGCAAATCCAACCTTTTGTTACTACATAAACAACCTCAGATCATGTTCTGTTTCTGAACCACTTGTTCATGAAATCCCCTCCCCTGAGTGTGGTGGATGCCCACACAGTCACCCCTGACAGGAGAAGAATGAGTAGCACTGAATGTTGGTGATTTCCAGGTGGAAATGGATGGAACAGCCAAACTTCCTGCCTTTCAACTAAGCACAGGAATACAAAACCCAAATATATGTGTTATAAATAAATGTAAATCTGTGTGTAGTGGTTTCTGTCTTCCTAGTTAGCTGGGCAGGGATCAGCTGCCAGAGCAAGTATTCGTGTATTCTGTTATTCTGTCTGGAGCATCACAAAACATGGAGAGTAACCATTCCCAGATTCAGAGGTCATTGTGCAGAGGAAAGCCAAGGAATGAGAGTATTAAGTAGAACTATAGCTTAGATGGAGACTGATGAAAGGTCAGCTTTGCAGGGTTATGAGCATTTCCTGAGTGAAAAAGTGTATAACATAGATATTATTCAGTTATAGAACTGTTAGATACAGTAACCATCTTGTTATGCCAACTTCAAAGTGAAGTTAGTGGGGAAAAATGTTGTGTTATCAGTTATGTACAGTGTCATGATTTACAGAAGAATTCAAATAACAATGCAGATGTTGATGAAGAAAGTCTTCATGCTGTTATGGAAACTGAATTGTAGCATGTGAATATTCAGGTGGGTAATTTGAGTTGTAACAAATGGAAACACGATTATGTGTGCTTATTTCACTGCAAGATCAAATACGTCATGAGTGCAGAAGTGTGTATGTGGAAGTAGAAGGAGCTGTACATTAACCAAATGGTTGGACAGAGTACTAGAATTAATGCTTTTTATTTCTTGAAATTTCATTTCAGATCCAATCTTGATGGGAAATGATTATTCCGTTCGTAACCTGACAACTTTGCTGTAGTAGTGTCTTCAGGATTTTCAGTGTCGAAGTGTACTATAGAGGGATTCTCTTTCTATCTCTTCTGTTAAAAACTGGCTCTTTAAACATCCAAATCAGACATTTGTATTAATAAATGGAGATCACAGTTTCTCATTAATAATTATATTTAATTTTTTACAAAATTGGGAGCAGTGGCAGGAAATGTGTCTGCCATTATTTTTATACTTCACCAAATGGAAACAAGGATTTTACCCAATTGACTGCAAAGCAGGAGTTAATACAGTATGTGAAGTGATTTGTTGAATTCAGAGTCTTAGTAATGCCACTAAACAAGTGTCTTATCTGATTTTAATTGGCAGAAGGTGCTGGGATACATTGCATTGTCAAGTCAGAGTTAGTTCTCAATTGTCTAATAAGGATCTCCTGATAAGGTCTGGGCATTGTTTAACAGGACCTTTTTGAGGAGCTTCCTGCCTGACACCACATTAAGTGTCGAGGTTATAATCAGAATTAGATTATTATAATGACTAACAAAGAATTAATAACACAAGAAGCTGGCAAAAATCACCAAATTTATCTGGTAATGAATGCCTTTTTTCCTGAGGTGTGTTTAATATAACTCAGGTGATACTAGAATTATCAATATCTCCAGAGAGGCATTTACGTGTGAGATAGATCTATAGATAGATACATGAAATGCCTGATGCTGAGCTTTGCTACACTCCCAAGATGTGCTTATTACTTCTGTTCTCTCATGTCTGGCTGATACAAAAGTATTTCCAATTGCAGATATATTACGCTATTTTTATCAGAAACTTCTCTAATTTTATCCTGAAGAATAGGCAATGAGATGGGAAATAAATTGCTTCATGTAAACACTCACAACATCTACCAACAGAATACTTCAGTTCCATATACTGAGTATGTAGAGAAAATCCCACAAAATACAGTTTACATTTGGATAGAGGGAGAGCAATAAATCAAAGGTACGAATAAACTAGCAGCTGATGAAAAGGACCGGTTATTTTAAGCTGTTTTCTATAGATGCACCTCAGGCAGAACTTGACACCAAGACAAAATCAATGAAACCGAATCGTTTGCCAAACAAACGCTGGGCAGATCAATCAGGAATGCTTAAAAGCTAAACAATGACCCGGTGGGAAGGAGGAACTGATTTCCTCAGCAAGTTGCTTTTTTCTTCAGAATTGGCCAAGGTGAAAATGTAGAAAAGAACTTGAGCCTTTAATAGGTGGACATTCCACTGCTGAACAGGGCAGTCAGTGCCTGGCAAGCCTCTCTGCCTGCCAGGCTCTGCCTGGGAAATTGGACCCTGCTAAGGCTTCTGTGGCTCTGAAGGAATAGAATGAAAAGCAGAATGTTTTATTAAAGCCAAACAGGTGTAGCTGGTACAGGTGTAGGCTTAGACAAATTGCAAACTCACCTCAGGGACTTGAGTGAGCTGAGCTGGGAGAGTTACTGCAGCACAGATACTCCCTGGTTTAGATTTAGGTATTTTAAATTTGTGTTTTAATCTGGGTAAAACAATCAGCTACAGGTGGACCCTAACTCAGCCCTCCCAAACTAACCTAGGGACTATTTTTACTGAGTGTGACAAACGAGAGGATTTGCAAATCTTGTAGATAAAGGCCTTTTCTTCCTTCTCCATCCCAAACATTGGGTGGCAAAAAGATTTGTCTCAATTCCATCTTCCTGTGCATTTGCCAGAAATACAGAATCATTTTAAGGTCTTCATGCCTCTGCCTAAGAGTTTGTGGAATATTTTACCAGTTGAACTGTCAGTACATTTAGAAAGGGTCTTGTTTAGTGCCAGAGACTGTATAGGTATCATTTGACCTCTAGGCCAAAACTAAGTTATTAAATCTAATAACAGGAGACAGAAGAGATGGGAGATGAATCTTATCCTTCTTCCTGTGTGTTTTTGGGGGATTGGTCATTTTGGTAAAAAAGCCAGAGCTGAAGCAGGCGAGTGAGATGGGTGGTTCTCCCATCAGGTTTGGAAAAAAGGAGGATGAAAAGGGGCTGAAAGGCTCTTAAATTTATGACTCTTTTTTAATACTTTAAACTTTTTCTGCCGTAGAACATCTGTTTCCATGGAAGTTGATCAATTAAATTTCAGCTCCAGTTTTCTTTTCATGCTGGATGCATGAAGATGTAATTCCTCAGATATACATTGATTTCTGTAAGCCTACATTAGATAATGATGTGTCTTAGATTGTCATTATAAAAATTAGCTAAGACGTTTAAGATAATTTAATCTCTAATTTAGTTATTAGATATATCATGTTGTGGAGTAGCATCATTTAAATTAGCAGAATCACTTGCCATTTCTGTCCTTAGCTCACAGACATTGGTCTTCACGTAATTACCCTAAATGACCTGATTACCACAGCCCTGCCTGGTAGGGCAGACTGAAATTAATTCATCTCTTCATTTTAGGGGAACTCCTTCTGCCCCTTTTGCCCTTTTCCCCCTGAATAGCTTTGCTCCATTGGGTTGGCACTGATGTCGTTTTGGGGATATGCCAGCAGGAGGAGCTTGTGCATTAAAATGTGCTTTCCATAAAGCAATCACCAAATTACAGTAATTGCACTCCACTCGTGCTCTCTGCTGCAAGGTAAACCACCTTGTACCTGCCAAGGATTCCTGTGTGCCTCAGGCAGCCAAAGCTCTGACAGCAGTGGCCATCGTGCTGGTGAATTAACCTCTTTGAAACTGAGCAAAGCCCAATGAGGTGAACATTTAATTTTATTCCATTGTATATTTGATATTTAGTTTATTTTACACTTACATGTTCTGAAAAATACTTTTCTTAAAACAAAATCACAACCCTCTGAAGCCAATGTCACATGCTCTCTTTTACAAGCATTACAGTATCAACACTGCATTGCTCAATTTTATAAATAGTATAAAAATTGTGAGTAATAATATTCATGTTACTAAAAGAAATCCATGGTAATGAGCACAGCTGAAATTGGATTCACATGATCAGAATTCTCTACAGCAACTTAGATAGCATTGCTGAGTTTCAGAGTAAGAAATCATAGGGCCACAGTTGGAAGTCCAATTATCCTTGGCTACCAAGAATTAATAACATAGGCTAAATTAATTTTTAGACTTTTAATTTTAGTGACAAGAAAAATAAGGAATTAAAGACCTAACTTGTTAATCTTATCGTTGAAGAAGAGGAAGGATGTATGCCACAGGTATTTTATGCATTTTTTCACACAAAGGACTTCTTAGTTACCTTGGAAGACTAAATACTATAATAGGAATGTGATGAATCCTGATTTAGGAAAATGCTTTATTATTTTAACTGAAGCTATTTCAGAGTTTTTTCCTTAGAAATTTAGACCAGTTAAATGCTCTGCCATTAAAAAAATCCACACAACATTATGTTGCTTAGCATCTGAATTGAACACAACTTTTCCATACTGTTTTTTTTTCTCTTCCCTTTGTGGGGGTGGCTGTGTGTGCACTGTGGTTCTGAAGCCAATGGCTGGGCAAGACAGCTGCCCTTTCTTGCAGAAGTGCTCTTCTGCCTGCAAGTGAATTTTCCAGTCAATCCCAGGACTTGTTAAAGGCTTTTGCTTCGCTAACATCTCTCCAATGTGGGTGCTCCAAACGCCTCAGCTGGGCCTGAGTGTGCCTGTGGTTCTGGCAGAAGTGACTGACCTGTGTGTGAGGAAGGTCATTCCGCAGGAAAAGAAACTGCACAGAGAACTTTGGGGATTGTTTTAAAATATATCTATGTTTGTTTAATATGGCCAGAACTGCAGATGAACAATTCCTCCTTTCTGGACTTGTTATCACATTCTGAAGATAGTTATTATAAGGCTGGGGTTTTTCTTATGAAAAATATGAAAATAAGCTTGGCTTTGTATGCTGTGTAATTTTATTGCTTAGTTGAGTTGCTAAATGCAAAACTTAGTTCTATTTATTGATCTGTGTGTAAGCAGTTTAATTAAAAACCATGTGGAGTCCTGTAAAAGAATGGCAAAAGTACAATGCTATCCCTTTGTGCTGTAGTGTTCCAAGGAGTCTATAGCCTGAATATCACCTAGGTAAGCTGGAATTTTCTGTTACTGCTTGTTTTTGAACTTAATGTACTTCTCAGGGTCTTTTGCAAAAGGCTCATTCATGTAAGACTGTAGTCTGTTGTGGGGCAGGAGAGACTGAAGAATTCAAGGATGTATTACCAATGTACTTCATCATGTAATGATACATCCATCCATGATTAGAGGATTGTTAATTGAGCATCATCCAAGCTCTTGTCTATTTTGCTTGTAGTTTTATCACTTCAAAATGCTTTTCCCACCATTTCTGAACTGCAACTCATAGAGATCCGCTTTTATCCTGTAACTTGCAATCTTCCATTAAGTATTGAAAGTTCTACTAGTTCTCATTTCTGAAAGAGCCATTTTGTAATTCCCACTTGAGACACCAGTAGAAAGAATGCAATTCTGTGATGTTGAAGATGTGTGCTGTACTTCGCAGTCATATGCCAGGCTCTCATAACATCTGCTTTTTTCATGTTGGAAATAACTACACAACAATTTACATATAACATAAATTAGCTGTTCTGTGTTTAATTTTTGTCTCCCTAGTGATATCCCATCCTCTGGAGAAGCAGTGAGCAAAAGCAATTGCTCGAAAGTGGCCACCCGCTTCCCCAAACTGTCCCGCAGCCACCCAAGGGAGCCCCGGAGCCTGGAGCCTCAGAGTGGTGACCTCTGACCCTTCTCCTGAGTTGTCACTGTGGGCAGCATGTACTTTAAGTTGTTCTGTGATTCCTTCCTAGCCTGTATTTGTAATTTAAGCTCCTGAAGAGACTACAGCTGCATCAACTTAAATCCTGAAAAGAGACGTTCATTACCAAGGGTCATATCCTGATTAACTCCTTTGGAAGGCAGTAATCACTTTCTCAGAAGAATACGAGGGCTCTTCACGAGAGCTCAGCAAACTGCTTGGCATTTCATTTGTTTTGTAAAGCTGCACTGCACAAATTCTCCTTTGTTCCTCTGAAGTCCTTCTGTCACAATGAATTCCTTGTTTGTATTATATTGTCCCTTTTTCCACGTACAGTTTTCTGTTCCAGAGACATGGGCTTCACGTCAAGACAATTTTTTTTCCTTAGAAGAACCTTTATAATTATCACTACTTAATATGTCAGAAGGATGTGCTTAAAAGAACCTCACTAATTTATTACCTTTTGTAAATAGAAAGACTGGGTTGTTTTGGGTTTTTTATTGTAAACCTCTGACACACAAAGGTTTTTAAAAAACTTGACAATGTTGATGATGAGGAAAACATTACAGGTGGAAAAATAGCTTTTGTACATTTCTAGTTAGATATTCTCAATAGCATTCATTTGTGGGAAGTAGTTCTTTAAAATCAGAATGTAATAATTTTTTAGTGAAATTTCAGTCTTCTGTAAGGCAGGTGCAATATTATTCATTTCTACAAACCACCACGAGGATATACAAAATTAGCATGGTACAAAACAGTGCTTTTAAGTCTTGGATTATATTTTGTTATTAATTTGTTGCTTATGTTACAGAACAATCCATCATTAATAGGGCAGGGTGGAATTCTTAATCTGATTTTGTAATACCCTTCACATAGTGATACTTAAAAATTGCCTGTAATGAAAGTGCCTGTTACCCATCACCTCTTACTGAAAAGTAATTTGTAATGCTACAACTGTAAGAGTAACTAAAAAATTGACAAGAATTGTTACAAGTGATGGAAGTTCTGACATGGATTAACTGGAATCCAGTTCAGTATCCATTAGCTGCACTGCCGTAGGCAGTTAATTATGTTTTAGCTATCCTCTTCATTAAGTTTAAGCAGTGTATGTTCAAATTTTCTATCAATTGTGTTCTGGTTTTCCTTTATGTAAGAACATCTGTCAGCAGCTTTTTTGGATAACGTTACTTAAATTGATATATCTTGTCATTTTATTGTCCATTCATTATATTAAATTTTCACATCTTGTATTATTCTCCAGGAAAAAAACCAAGCGGATGATGAATAACAGACTTTGTACCTCAGTGCTTTACTAAAGTTCCAGCAAACTGGAACTTGTGTTCTGCATCCTGTGAGCAGTGAATGTTGTTCAGGCAGGTCAGTGGTCAGTCATTTTCAGTGGCACCTCTCAGGTGAGAATGGCTTTATTACCCACAGGGAGTGGCATCAGCGCTGCCTGAGCGTGAGCCCCACGTGCTGGATTCCCACCCCTGAAATACGGAGCTTTTAGATTGCACTCAACAGCAAAATGTGACAGAGAGGAGTGGGGTTCACTCTCCAGGTCAGAAGTTTCAGTAGGTGAAATACCACGAAGTAAAATCATGTCACAGAAATGAAACAGTATTTCCCAGTCAGGAAGAGATCTCAGTTACCACAAAGACAAAGAAAAAAGCCCAAAGGCCAGCCTGGGCGCTCGCTGCTGTGTGTTCATTTTGTGTTAGTTACAGTGAGACACTTGTAGAAGAAAGTGAGTAGATTGGCAGTTAAGTAGCTTTTCCAAACTCTTCAGCCTGATGCACTGCTGATGGTTTAATTTGTCTTTGTTGGAAGGTAAAGTAGCTATAATGATGGTCCCACTTTGAAACAATTTAAAGTCATTTTTCAGAAAGTGGAGACTTGGTTAGTAGAAGTATGGCACATGTACTAACCCTGAATTGCAAGTAAATTTGAAAGAAAGCACTGTGTGGAAACCTTTGTGATGTATCTGTTACATGAAGCTGTATTCATTTTCAAGAAATAATTCACAGATTCAAATACTTATTCAGCAAGCTGCAAATGGTAAGAAATTTCCTTTACTACAGACTGAATTCCTTTTTAGTTGTTTAAAAGGAATTTTTTGTATCTGCATTTGGCTCTTAAAATTGTTTCATTCCTGATTATCTTGCTTCTTTTAATTTTTAAAGTATGTATGTAGATCACATAAAAATACTAAACTTGTTTACCATGTACAAATTGCTCTTTGTTAACTTTAGCTGAACTGTGTATCAGCTGCTAAGATTACAGTCTGCAAACAATGTTCACTTGGTGATACAAGATACCATAATGGGTGCATTACTAATCCATTTAAAAGCTCAGCTGTGGTTTCTCTAAAATCCCAGGAAGTAATCAAATGAAAGCCTTTCTTCACAAGGTGGCATTCCCACTTTATACCCCTGGTTATGATGAAGACTATAGGGGTACCTGCATGAGTGCCAGTAGGTGCCTACTGACAGGAATGCCCACATTTTTACCACCTCTAGACATTCTGAAAAGCCCTGTCTCAGAATCCTGTATACCTAAGTCAGCAAATCCCACTTCTGTTCATTCACCAGAACCAGCAAAGCCTCTTGAAGAGGGTTGACCAGTTGGTATTAAGAATCCCAAGTAGTTACATTATTCTTCTGAAATACCTGTAAGTGTAACAAGGATTCTGCCAGTGGAATGATTTTATCAGTTTACCCTGTTCACCCAGTTCCATGCAGTTACAATTTTTGTACAGCTCTAAACTTTGGCTGACTCACAGCTCTTAAACCCCTGTCCGTGCTCAGTGGGCGGCTCACAATGAGCTGCTGGCTTCATTACTAATGAATTATTAATTAAATCATTACTGACTGTTCCTGCTGGCACCAGGAAGGTCAGTGCTGTAATCCCAGGGCAGAGGACTCAGGACAGGTTGGGCCCTGGAACTGTTCCTGGCTGGTAGAGCCAGCCTAGAGCAATTTGTGGTCTTGTTTGCATTTCATTCCTGCTTTGTCTTTAGATTCAGGGCTTCTCCTCTGCATCCTTTAGTGGCTGTTCAAAATAAACTGTAAAAAATGGCACAACCTCTACTGCAATGCTGTTATCCAGTCACGTCCACCATGAACCCTTCCCTAAGAAACACAGAGCAGGCAGAGCTCTTCCAGCTTTTGCAGATGTCTCCATCAGTATTCACAGATTGACTGTGGTTTTTCAGAATCTCATTTATTTAGAGATTCTCTCATTCATTATAGAGAATGCAATGTGTCAACTTGGCTTTTGCAAATTAAATCAAAGTTCTCAATAACAATAATAAAAAATCCTCAAGGTTTATATGAGGCAGAATATTGACATAGTTACAAAGGCTTAAACTGATATGTCCATTAAGTCACATATTCTTAGGAAGATAATAATTTCAAAGCAAGTCTTTTTAATGGAATATATTGTTGATGTGATAGTTGTAATCAAATTATACTACCTTACAGAATCTACTGCAAATCATAAACCATCATGATTGAATTAATACAAGCATTTAGAGAAAGAATAGAATGGTATTAAAGATTACTGGCTCAAAATCCTAACATATTGCTAAGGTGGGGTGGTTTTTTTGTAACAGTCATGTTTTATTGTACAGAATAATATCTACATGGTAGCTGTCATATTAATTAATACAAACCCTCTAACAATGGGGTTGACTGACTCAGAGCAGCAAGCTAATAATAAATGAGACTTGGTGAACACCCAGTGAACTAATGATGCTTCTGCCAGGACATATTAATGTTTAAGAATCTGGTATTTTGTTACCAGAATCAGTAATTGGTGCTTTCTGATATTGACGTAATTCTTTCTCCTTCAAAGAATGCAGGGATTTCAGTTCTGCTAGAAGTTTTGTGCCATTTCAAAGGTTTGAATCCCCCACCCCAAAATAGTTTTCATCTAATGTCTTGGAATTCTGAGAACAGATAATATGCACCTGTGGATAGAAATACAGGCACTTGCCTGAAATTACAATGAGAAACCTGTGGAACGGCTGTTTAAAAGGAAAAAAAAATACATTTTGACCAAATCCTGCTGCTATACACTCTTGGAAATCTTGGAAAAAGCCTTGGGCTCTTCCAGCTGGAACTCTAGGATATATGAAAAGAAACCTGTTCCACACAAAACCACATTTTTCTCCCTGGAAACAACAGTAATGTTTCTGAATTGGATCTTGAGTCACTTCCGGAGAAGTGATTAAGCAATTCAAGAAAGAAAAGGATTTCTCTTTTTCATTTTCTGTAGGCTGGGGTATTTCAGTCAGCACCCTGCATCACATGGAATATTAACTTGATTATTATTTTTTGTTTGGTAGTTTCATAGCATTCTGTATTCAAAGAAACACTTTACTATAGGAAAATATCTGTATGAAATACAAAATATATTTAAAAATATCAATTAACCTGCTTTGTGTTTCACATATTGAATGGAAGATAAACCACTTGTTCTACAGTGGTGTGACACTGTAAATTTCATTTATTTCTCAGTCTACACTAACTGTACTTTTATGATCCAGTTATAGAGAACTTAGATTATTTATAAATTCCTTCTACAAAAATAATGAGAGCATACTTCTAATCAGTATTAATGGCTTGGCTTTTCTTTCATAATGGCATGAATTTATTCTAGACAGCAGCACTGAAATGTTTAGAAAGGAATGACTTTTCCAAATTTATAAATTGCTGCAAATAACTGGACTTAAAAAAAAAATGCTGTTTTTTATCACATCAAAACAATTTATTGCTCTTCCCTGTAGGGGAATGAGTTCCTTTAACAAGATTTCAGAAATTATCTCCATGCCATGACAGTAGTTAAACTGTGATAAGTGTATTTTTTGAGTATTAGTCATTTAAGACACTAAACATTATAAAAATGTAAGTGTGGTTGAAAATACAGTTCTGAAAGGCTGTGATTTAGTCTTAGTTAACACTGAGATGAAGAACTCAGTGTCTTGGATGTGGGACCAAACCTGTTGGCAACTGAAGAAGCTGAATTTCCCTTTTGATTTAAGGGAGGGGTTTATTTTGTTGTTACTATTAAACTGTAGAAAAGGTATTATTAATTAAGCATATATATGTACAGTATTCACGTATTAATAAACTGTAATATTATTTTAACTTGCTATGCTAATGTTTACGTAATAGAATTTTTAAGCAAATGTATNATTTTATTGTAACCAGGTTAAAATATGCTACTTTACCAAGAAGAAAATAAAAAATAACATCTTTTCTTTGAAGTAGAGTGTTTATACATCCTATTTGTCCTTTCCAGCTGTTTTGTAATTGCCACCACATTTGTGGCGTTTGGCTTTTTTACATTCAGAGTCCACATTTGAATGTTTTATCTCCTATTATTGGGATATGATACAGTTGGCAATTCATATCCAGTTCATCACTGTCATAACTGGCACTTTCATATCCAGTTCATAACTGGATGCTTCCATATCATGTGATTAAAGAAATTTTATAAAGGAAGCATTATATGCATTTAATCCATTTCCACCACACAGAGCTCTAGTTTAACAAAAATAAAGTGTTGGTAGAATCCTCATATTCACAGAATAACCTGCTGGTTAATTCAATTACAATTCTTCAAGCCACTACCATTATAGAGCGATCTAATTAGTTGAACAGTTCATGTTAAAAAAAGAGACACTTACTGTAAAATTCACAGTGATGTTTATCTCCATCTTTTAAAACTTGTAGCAGGTTAAGTGTCATTACAGAAGTTAGATGACAGAAATTTTCTTTTAATTAGTTTTGGCAGTCCTTAGGATTTTGTTTTTGCTTTTCATATCTCAGTTACTTAAGATCATAAAGCTAAATTATGCTATAAACTTTAAATTAATAGTTTCAGGCGAAGGGTTTTTTTTTCCCTTTTCTGTCTGCTTGAGGTACTAGGGCACAAATAGCCCCAGGCTGTATGAACTCGAGATTTCCCTGCACCGGGGGTGGAGTTCCAACCCTGCAGAACAAGGGTCTGTTCCCAGTGGGTGTTGGCCACTTGAGCTTTATTTCCTGCCCACCAGCACGTCTGAGCCTTGGAACTGCATGGGAAAGGTAAAATCTGATCATTAGGGGAAAGACAAGCAGATTCCCAGCCCTGGGCTGGAAAAGGCTGGGAAGCACAGGGTTGATGCTGTAACCCTTTACGTGCTGGATCCCCCAGCCTTGTCCAGCTGCTGGGATGTTACTGCTTAGCTGCCACCTCTAAAATCCCGGTAAGAACAAGATCATTTGAAGGACTACTGATCTTTGTGTGCATCCAGGCAAAGCCTCAGGTTGCGTTTGGAAAGTTGTAACAGCTTGGCATTTATACATGGGCTTACAGAGTTTAAAGTTTTTTCTTTTCAGGAAAGGACCTGTGGAGGATTTACTGCCCTTTTTTTNNTGTTGGGTTTTTTTTCCTCTTTTTTTTTTTTTTTTTTTCTTAGTTTCCCTAAAAGTTTTAAGGAAATAAGGAAACAGCTTTGTACAAAAAATGATCTGTCAGAAGAAAGAGTAAAGATATTTTTAAGGAAACGTTTAGAGTAAGATTTTTACTACTGCACTTCAGTCTTTCTGAATGACCTTTTAAGTATTGTGAGTGAACTTACTGTATTCCCCAAATTAAAATAGATAGCTGACATTTTGATATATTGCAAGTCATGCTTGATTTTGTTCTAGAAAATCATCATGCAGATTTGTGTGTGTGTGATGCCTATTTTCTGAATTATCCTTGCCGTTTTTTGACCTGCACTGGGACAGCAGGCTTTTATTATGTGAGATTTCTAAGAACCATGGCAATAACTTTCTTTTTATTTCCAATTCAACAATATCCATGCCATTTCCAACATTTCTTAATTTCCCAGTAAAGGTGCTCGGCAAGTGCATATACCTTATCTCATACACGGTCACTGCTAAATGTCTTTATTTTTAATGTCACCTTCTAGCCTTACTCGTATGCAGCTTGTAATTGGTTCAGTCACGTGGGCCCCTCATTAACAGATGTCCTGCCTTCAGAGCTTTGTGCTGAGCAAACTGTTGTGCTCTGGGTGAGCCTCTGCACTTGTTCTTTGTTAAAAATACCAAGCCTGTGGCACCTCGGGCTCGGTCTTTCTGTGGGAAGCTCTTTGTATGCTTGGGGATTCACTTTTTACACCTGCTTGTGTTGAGTTTGTGATATTTTTGGGGTCTCCATTGGATCACTAAGATTTGCCCTTCCCCGGTTTTCTAGAATTCGTGTCTGACAAATTCACCCTTGCATAGGGCTTCAGCTCTGATTTATTTTAACTACTCTGTTTTCCTATTAAGAATATTTTCATGATTAATTTTATTCCTGGTGCTGCATGTTGTTCAGAATCAGCTGAGGTACATCAAGGGTTTGTTACTCAGTGTGAGTTCTACGCCATCGACTTTTTGTGGGCTGGATCTCTGTATGGGCCATTCACTTAAGAGCTGGACTCCATGAGCCTTGTGGGTTCCTTCCAACTCAGAATATTCTGTGATTCTGTGGAACTTTGCATGACAAAAGCCTGTTTTTAATTAAATTCCAACTAACATCTGCCAGAGCTGTCAAAAACAATGCCTTTTCTTTGGGAATTATTGATACTATAAAATAGATTTCATATTACATAGCTTTAATCTGTGAAAAATATTTACAGGTTAAGTGAATATAGCAAGAAAAGATTTAATCAGGTTAATACTAATTTTAAATGCCTAATTTTTGTAAGTATTTTGCTTTTTCTTCATTTTATTCCCTATCAAGTGCTAATTCATCCATGAAGGAAGATGCTTCAACATCTGCCAATTACACTGACACTTTCTACATTTCAGTTTCTAGTTGGAAATCAAATTATGTTTATTAACAATCCCAATTTTATATCGAATCATTGAATCATTCAGGTCAGAAAACACCTCTAAGATCATCAAACCCAACTGTTCCCCCAGCACTGCCAAGTCCCTCGTCCCCATGTGACCCCACGTCCCCAAGTGCCATATGCACACAACCTAAAAATCCCTCCAGGGATGGTGAGTCTGCCCCTTCCCTGGGCAGCTGTGCCAGGACTTGACAACCATTTTGGTGAAGCAATTACTCCCAATAGCCAATCTAAATCTTCCTTGGGACAACTTGTGGCCATTTCCCCTCCTTCTGTTACTGGGGAGACCAACCCCCACCTGGCTGCACCCTCTTCCAGGTAGTTGGGGAGAGTGAGGAACGTCCAAGGTCGCTCCTGAGCCTCCTTTTCTGCAGGCTCAGCTCCCCCAGCTCCCTCAGCTGCTCCTGGTGCTCCAGCTCCTGCCCAGCTCTGTTCCTTTCTCGGGACATTATCCAGCGCCTCCATGTTCATTTCATGTCATGAGGGGCCCAGAACTGAACACAGGACTCGAGGTGTGGCCTCAGCAGTGCCCAGGACAGGGGGACAGTCGCTGCCCTGGTCCTGCTGGCCATGCTCTTCCTAAGAAAATTTTCAGGTGCCTTCCAGAGAGGGAAGGTAGGTTTATAAAGAAGTAGAAAATCAAATATAATTTAATATAGTTAAGTAAAATTCTAGCTGCAAGTCAAAGCAGGTAACACCTCAGATATCTGTCACTGGAAATGTATCTTGTTTCCACTGATGTACACAAACAAGTGTATTTCTTAACTGTAAGACTAAATAAAAAAATAATGTCCTTTATATTTGAGCTGCTGAGCAGTTTGAAGGGTCTGCTTTCTAGATCTGAGCTTTAGATACACACTAATACTTCGTAGCATACAATATAGCTACTCACTCAGCTTTGTCTTGAAGCAGCTCAAATTCTCAGTGGGCTTTTCTCTAATACAGTGATGGAACACACAGTTCTTTGTGCACCCAAAGTGATACGTGTGGCTTCAAGCCTTTAAAAACATGAGAGGCATTTTTTCAATGGTACTTTAATTTCAAACAATGCATTAGATATAATTGTCATTTTTGGAAACCATCTGGTTGATATTTTTCAAAGGTGAAAAAAAAATGTGAATTGGCAGATGAGATACATCAATACCTCTGAGCAGTTGTACTGTATTGGAAAATACGAAGTAATTGGATACTAGAAAAAAGGAAAACAAAAGAAAGCATGTGTTCTGACCCATCAAGAAGCAACAGAAAAAGTGAGTGAGGAATTCAATGTAGGAATATGTTAAAAAAAATGTTTAAAATTGTACTACATCAAACTACCACCATATGTTCCATAATGAGATAAAACAAAGTGGGTAATGGATCTGTTACTGAGTCTGTCAAGCCATAGGACCCTTTGGATATGTCAGTAATTAACAAATAACATCTGCTGTCAACTGCTGTACTTAATCAGCATGGGCAGGGTTCTCCTCCCTGCATGACAGAGGGTACACTATGATAGTCTGCTTTTCCTTAGGGATTGAAAATGTCTTTGACCACACTGCTGTATGCAGAACTCCTGCTGAGATGTAATTAATGGGAAATCTGGATGTGCAGAAACAGCAGAACACAGCTAGATTGGCATTATCAGTGCAGACTGAGAGCTTTGACTACTTTTGATAATTTTTCTGTCAGATAATTCCTGATGGCTGTAAAGCCCTATTGTGTTTACAGATTGCACCTTCAGAGTGGCTGAGCAGCCTTTTCAGATATGCAGAGAGACTAATGATAACCCACTACCTCATTTAAAGATGCAGAACAGGTATGTTCTTGTTTTTGCTGATAACAGGGACACAGAAATGTGTTAAGGCTTGTTAATTGACTCCTTAGTTACAGAGAAACTGTCAAATGCAACAAATGCAATGTACCAATGCAGCTTGAGAACCACCACCAATATATGGGAAATTAAAAGATCCTGAAGGTCTCAAAAGAAGTGAATTTCAAAACTTCTCTGAGTTGCAGCAGTAGTGGAAGTCTGGAGGAGCTGATCTATTTATCCTACCCATTTCCATCCTGTCCTGAGAATTCACAAGGTTCCTGTAGACCAGAGGAATGTTGGATGCACTGAAGTAGCTCTGTGCCTTTTAATTGCAGCTGGTACAGAGAAGTGGGGATTTCAAAGCAAAGAGCTGACCTTTCATTCATATCCACATGTTCAAGAATGGATTTAAATACAAACCTTAGAAATCTTATACTAGAACAACAATTTGAAATAATGAGATTTTCCTTTAATCTTCATCAGGGTTCATTACACAGATAATATATGATTCATTACGTAGACAATGAATATCTAATTAGCTAACACTCAAAACTATCTAATAAAAAGTGCTTAGGTTGGTAAATAATTTTTGTACATTTAAGAAAATTTGTTTAATCACAATTTTTTGCTGATGTAGGTGTTACTGTGCTGATGTCGTGAGTTTTAAGCATCCCCTCTGCTCTGATCAGACTGGTCTGGCTTGCACAGAATAATTTGGTTTCTGTGATGTCTTGGCTTTCAGTGCAAGATGTACCCAGCAGTGTGTATTCTATCATCATCTGTTGAAACAGGGGTGGGGGGTGGGGTAGTCCTCTGTCAATGGGCCAGTTCTTAAAAAAACAGGTGGGGCAGTTTTCTTTGTCTGTTCCACGACCCATCCTGTCCAGAGATATAGCCTCTGCTACTGGGCCATTGAGTCTCATTTAATGACTGATAAAATTCCATTATCCCATTGGGAGATGCTCCATCCAGGGGGAGGAGCCAAGCATTCCCACCTGGATAAAAATCTGAGATTTGGAACACCAAGCAGCCTTTCTCTGCTGGATTCTCAGAGGAAGACCAGATCCATCTACACCACCACTGGACCTTCAGAGAAAACTACACCCTTTCTACAGGATCACNTGATTGTCCCTTTGCTCTCCCATGAATTGTGATAACAAAATCCCAACTTTAAATAATAATTGTTTTAACTAAGACAATGCAGTATCAAGACAATCATGGGGCTGGCCAGTGTGCAGAGTCCCACTGTGAGGAGCAGTGTTCCTTCGTCCCTGATTGCTCTGCTTTGCCAGCACAGGCAGTCATCTCCCTTCTCTGTCCCATTCAGGTGGCTTGGCAAACACATAGTCAAACACCTCTCTTCTTAACCCACCACTGAGAGTGAGCTAAGGCTGAGAAGCCTCACTCCAGTTTGTCTTTTCACATGGACTGCTCTGCTGCCATTTAAAGAACAGATACCCCTTACGAGTTGCACTTCAGTTGCTCAAAAAGAAGGCATCTAAAATATGAAAAATATTGTTTGACCTGACAATGTAGTTCTATTTAAGAAACAGAAATTGTGCTGGATAATATATGCAGACACTTCTGTCATGAAGCCTCATGGGGTTTCACACCCAATTATCTGTGACCACCTCTGGTTACCATAGCAATTCTGTCTTAATTAGAAATTCACCCTCTGCTCATGGCCTGTCTGTGCTAAAGCATGAAATTCTGTTACACACTTGGGCATTTTATTTATTTGTCTATACACTGACTCTAATTTGCTGTGTCAAATGACATCTATATCCACTAGTGCGCTGGATTTTTGACTCAAACATTGCTTAGAATTGTAATTCTTCAATGTGTCCTTGACCCAGTTTTAGTCTGTGTGTAAGGGGCAGGCCACCAGGAGAGAGGGCAGTGATGGACAGTGATGTTGGAGGTGTTAATACATTAAATAATATGGTCAGTAAGGTGGAAGCAGCTCTGACTGCTGCTCAAGAGGAAGGACTCTGTGAAACCTCCCACCTGCATTCAGACTCAACTTGGTTTTATAGTATTTTCAAAAGGAAGGGGTGTTGGGGTTGGTTCAGCAGCAGCAGAAGAAAACCTCAGCTCAAGGCTGTGGGAAAAACCCTTTTTAGTCATTATGGGCAAAAAGCTCACTCCCAGGATCCCTCTGTGGTTCTACGTAAATTGTTGCTAGAAAGTTCTCAGTTCTCCTTGTTACTATTGGTTACTTTTTGCTGCAATAATTATAATATTCCTAATCACTATCTCCCATTGGACCCTTCCCTCAGATGCCCACCCTAGCTCCTCCTATACCTAGATGTATAAATAGCCCTGCTCTAGCCTGGCCCCTGCTTGTTTCCGATTCGTTCCTGGTGCTGTGCACGTCGTCCTGTTCGTTGTTTTCGCTTTGTTAAAGTTCTGCTTCCAAATAATCGGATCAGAGTCATCTCTCTCTCCCTAAAGTCACCAGAGGCCAATTCCCAAGGAAGCCACCAGTCTGACTGACCGGGCTAGGACCGGGGGGGGGGGGCTTCAAAGGGGTCTCTGCCCATATAGAAGTATTTGATAATGTGTGAAGTTGTCTATAAGGTGGACAAAAATCACCACAGGATGTTTTCATGACAGATGTTAAGAGATTTATTTCTTCCCTTAGAAGAATTCTCATTCCTCTAAGATGGGAGGAATGAGAATAACTTACATGCACTGTAAGAAGGCAATTCTAAAAGTTGGGCATCATACCAATGCTCAGGGCACAAGCTCAGAAGCAAAGGGTATGATCTAAACACTCCCTCCTGTGATCCTGGGGAGAGAAGAGACTCGTAATTCTTGGAGTTCAGACCAAAACTGTAGCGTCAAAAATCTCTGTGGTTTCTGATGTAAGTGTAGAACCTCAAAGTACAAGCACTTCTTTCGAAGATAAACCAAATCACCAAGCAAAATGCTACAGCACGGATCAGTTCTTTCGAGGGAACAGGACAAGAATAGAAGATGATTCAGAAATGTACTCAGATAGTGCATTTATAAGACCAATTTAAGAACTTCCTAAGCAGAATAGAATAGAAAAGACAAACTAGAATGAACTCATGCACTACAAGGTCCACAGAGATTGGTTTTGAATGTTTGATCCACTTGTTGCAACATCCAAGGACTACAGACTTTTACTCTTTAATTGTAGGCACCCAGTTTGTGGTGACTGGGAATGGGCTGTGGCCGAGCCTCATCCCTGATGGGCTACAGCTGTGTGAGACAGGTGAGCAGAGTCCAAGGTGAAGAGCCCTGGAATGCTGAGGGGCATGGGCCAACGAGGGAAGGGCAGAGAGGGCACCCAGGTGTAATGCATGTGAGATGGATGGTATGGGGCTGTACAAAGAACAAGGCAGTGCTGCTTGGAGCCATTCATGGTAAGTCATATGTTCTCCTTCATTTAATCTGGAGTTCTTGGGCTGCAAGAAGTTTAGGTCTGTAGTTTTATATGAGAGAATGGAGAGAAAGAACATGAAACATTCAGCTTAAAACAGAAGGTTACTCCATCTGGTATCTTTCAAAAGATCTCTACTGCAGGCCCTGACATACAATGAGAGATTCATGTATTTAGCATTTATGTAAACTCATCAACCAGGTTGGAGGACAATTCCACGTGGAGAAATTGTCACTTACTGTGTGCTATGAAGCTTATATAAATTCTGTTATATGTTATTAATATATAACATGCTGAAGAGCACAAGCAAAAGCAGTCTTACCTTCTGCCATATATTTGCACCATGTCTCCAGATTCTCATGTCATATAGTTTTTTGCTCAGAAATACCACTGTTACATATGAACAGGACCAGAAAAAAACTAGCAGAGGAAATCCAAACCAGTTTCAGCTTTGTGGTCATGATGGGGACAGGAAATGTCAGCTAGGTGACAGCTGAGCTCTGTCAACTTTTATTTTTTTATTTAATGCTTCTCCCAGCTATTCAAATACTGATTCAGATGGATTCAGAACTAAAATGCAGTTGTTATTTTTTCTGAACATGCCTGGCCATAGAAAGGAATGGTGGTTTTAGTTTAATATGTATGAAAAAATTCTTTAAATGAATAATAAATAGTTCTTAAGAAGCACAAGTAAATTGGGCAATTGGCATACATCTTTAATTACAATTTTAGCCTTAATAATTATTCTTGAGTCAGCTGTACAGCATTATTACCATAAGCAAACCTGCCTATTTTAAAATCTAATGTCACAGTGCAATTGATTAAGATAAAAAGAGATTATCCAGCAGTAAAAGCTTCAGTGACTGCTCAGGGGAGCAGTCAGCACGTATACATATACGTTTGCCAACATTCTCAGTATAAACTAAATGACTCGTTATATGGTATCTTTGTTGTGCCTGGATTCTGATTTTCTATGAGTCATCCCTTGATTTACTGAAATAGAATAAGATGAGTAAGAGAGTCAATTTATAGGGAAAAAAGTGTGCAAGCTGCGTAAGGTCCAACACAGCTACAGAGCGGTTATTCAGCTTCTCTGTACTCTTTACTGGTTCTGAATTTCATACCAGAGCCCTCCTGCCGTCGGGTATCTTCTGCAGGGAGGACTTCCGTAAAAAACCTCATGAAGAAGCAGGGTCAGTCGTTATTACTACATAGACCATAACAGTTTTCTTTCTTATTAACATTTTCTACTGAATTTGGATTCATCTGTAGCTGCAAAATTGCATCTCATGAAACACTGTAAAGGCACATAGCATATCTATGTGATGAAGGGGATAAAAGCATTTTTCTATTACCACCACATTAGGTTGGGATTGGATTTTGCATTACGAGTTATCTTATTTTGCATATTGCTAAACAGAATGTAATGTTCCATTTAGATGGAACTGAGCTTGAATGTGAGGGAATTTTAAGCATTTGTGTAAGGGCAAGGGGAGGGAGCACATCTGACATGTTTAGATTTTTAAGTTGTCATCAATGTATAGCATCCTACAATTATCATACCGACGTTTTTCACCCAGAGAGGTAAAAAAACCTGTGCAGTACACTTGACTATGCCATCAGGAATAGTTTGAAAAATCCTTAATTGCAGCATTAAGAAAATTAAATAGCAACAGTGTCCTGGAGAGAAGTGTCAAACCTGAGAATCCTCTGGCTGTGCAAGGGGCGACCACATACTGATACAGTTCTACAAAGTAAAAAGCCATACTACAGGGATATATTCTTAAGGCTGAAGCTTCTCCTCAAGACTCATTATCTTTAAATTATTTAGAGTAAAAGGATACTAAAGAAGTTATCTACTCAATATCAGAACTAATGTATGAATGGTAATGCTAAAATGGTAGTTTTATAGTATTTAGTTCAAGATAAACTACTGCGAAAAGTAATTTTTTTAAAATAACAGTTAACAATTTACCTTTGATTTGTAAAATTTTTGTCTATTTGTGTTTCAACTGTTCATTGTTACGTAACTGTTCCCATGGCCTATGGAAATCAGGTTCAGTCTGAGGTTAAATGGTACCTTGTCAAAGCAGGGATGTGACCCAGGATGAAGGACTTTTGTATGACTCCATTTGTTTTCCTGCTTTGTGAGTCTTCTGCCTCTGCGTACATGGATGCATATACGTGCCTCTGCGTAGGAAGAGGAGAGCAGATGTGAGGGAAAGGTCAGGGATGCTGTGAAATCCGTGAGGCTTTCCTTTTACTTTCTATGAGATTTGGATTACTCCTTCGTGCAGATACATGAAAACGTTCCTCAGTGAACATTGTGTTGTTTATTTTTAGCAAAGTATAAACCAGGAAAGAAAGGAAAGTACAGACCAGGTAGCACGCACGTACCAAATGCCATCCAAATCCAGTGTTGACCCACTGTCAGTGTAATACTCAACTATCAAGAAGATTCCCTCACATATAAACATATTTTCTATATCCGTATCAAAGAACTGAATATCTGAAATTGCTAAACTGAAACAATTTGTGTGTCAGTGTAGGTATGCAGTTTTAGTAAATCCAAATTACAAAGTTTGCACTGGAGAACAGAGAATTGCTTCTTTGTGGCTGCACATCTTTTGTTAGATTTTAGTGTAGTAAATGGTTCTAAGTTTGACATTATAACAAAGGATAATCCTATGAAAAGTTCAAGTTATTATGTTCTATTAGCTATAAGCAAGGGATAAACTGTGATCATTTTCCCATTAGAGGTGGGTTAGTTGAGGCGGTAATGGAGTACATGGTATTTTAAAATCAATGCCAGCATAGATTAACTGTACCTTCTATTGAGAGACATTGAGAAGGATTCCCAGTACTTGGTTTCTCCAGATATGCCACATTCCGATGACAAACACCCAGGAAACTCAATCCATGGGCTGAGCCTACAGCTCCTCCCCACAGGTAAAGGAAACCAGACAGAGTTGCTTTGTCTAAAGGTGACTCTTCGGCTGCTGTGACTCTTGATCTCCAAGTTCTCTTTGTTTCCTATTTGTTACCTTCCTCCTGCCTGTAGGTTAGAGCTTTATAAGGACATCCAACTAAAGGAAAAAGAAAAGCTGCTGTGCAATTGGTTTATTCTGATGTTCAAAATGTTTCCCAGAGTCAAAGTTTATTTTCCTATTTCCATGTGTCTCTCTCTGTCTGGCAAACATAGGATCATTTCATTTTGGAACTAGGTATTGTCTAATGCTTTTCTCGCTCTGGTGTAAGGTTTGTATGTACTCTACTCGCATTTTTCTCTGTTTCAGTCTGGCATTACACAGCTTGGAAAGCAATTTGTCTGAGTTGCTGGCTGGCTGAGCAGTGCACACGGTGCACGCTTGCTGGCTGGCAGCTGGCAAGTCATCTCAAGGATACCTGTTCTGCAAGGAACCAGAAAAGGTTGTTGTTAATATATCCTTGGAAAGGAAGGCTGGTAGCAGACAGATGTTTGCATGGTGCTCTCTGTGGTAGTGCAAGAACTTAAAAATGGGCTTACACCTGTACAGTGAGTAGGAGAGACACTGCCATGGCCTATAGCTGCACAGAGGCAGTTGGGAAGACACTGTTTTGGAAGGAGGTAACAGATATTGGGTGGGTAAGTCATGGAAAAGATGACTTAGAGCTCAAAGTTTGTAAAATAAGGCAATTCCAACTCCATCCCTTCAAGAGTATGTTCTTCATGAACTTATATGTCAATTTCCCTTCTTACTCTCACAGAAACAGCAAGTTTTTATGGATGGTGAGGAGTCTAGTTTTGACCTAATGTATTCTGAAACACAAGTGAGAGTAAGCTTGAACAATCCTGGAACATTTAACTGGAAATGGTTAAGTGGGGAAGAGCCACAATTGCTGTTCAGGTGATGTTCCCTTGTTTGCAGATCAGAAGTCTCATTACAGTCAATCAGTAGAAGGATGGAAATGAAAACAAATAACTTTCACTATTCTGTTCTGTAACAAAGTTGTGCCTGAGAAAAAAGGCATTGACTTCCACTGGTGGAATCTGTGCAATCATATTTCTCCTTCATTAGGCCATTGGTGTAAAGGAAGTCCAAGGTATTTTCAAGGAGTTTTTAAGAATCAGCTCATGCTCTGAGGATAAGCATACCTCACTTTGAGTGATAACATACACCCTGTACTGCCTGGCAGCAGACACGAATGGCATGAGAAAAAGTAATTCAGGAAGAAAAGTTGTTTATTCAGCAGTCATACAATTCCAGCATGGAAGCCACTGGCATAAACAAATGAAAGCAATTTATGTATGTACATAAAGAACATAGTGTGAAATTCCCATTTGTAAAGTGGTATAATATACTACAGAGGCTTTTTAGTGTGAAAGAAAGGCATCAGGAGCAATTCTGAAACATATAAAGCTGACTGATTGTCTATAATGCTCCTCAAAAAGAGCCATGTGAGAAAACAAGGCATCAGTAAAGGGTATTGTAAAATATATTGAAGCAGCATACCAACAGAAAATCTGTTGTGTATTTAGTCCAGTATTTACAAAAGGACTTATGCTCCAGAATTACAGTCAATTAGTAAAACTCTGGGATTTCATTGTTTCCTACTATTTTTAAAGACGTAATCTTTCTAATTTAAGATACATTAGACCCCTTCCAGAAAAACTTATCCAGGCAGTGAATGCAGATATTATTCAGATAGCGAGCTATACTTGAAAGCATTTGTAAGCAATTGCTCATTGTGTGAAGCAAACAGACTTTCATTCAGCATGAGAAATGGATGCTTTCCCTCAAGAACTCCATAAAGATAAAATCAGGAAGTGCCACCTAACTTTCATCCATTTTTTTGTATTCCCAGATCACCTTATTAACACAAATAACACAGGACTAGTTCTTGGTGGAGATTTCTAAAAGTAAGCTTCATTATTTATTTCTTCAGAATTTGGTGAAAAGCACATATAATGTTTCTACTTGAAATTCTTGCTTTTTTCATCTTCCTATTAAACAAAATTACACAAGTATTTTTTTTTAGAGACGAGTTTTCAGCAAGAAAAATAAATGCATTTACACATTTCATTGTGTAAATTCTATAAGATTCAAACTTCTCACAAAAATAAAAATTCATATTGTAAAAATACAAAATAGATATATATTAGAAGTAACATGGCTTAAAGTGTTTTTAATGTATTATGAAGTACAAATCAGATATACATTGCCCAGTATGTAAGATTTTGTAACTGTATTAAGAACTCTAGCTTCATGCCAATAAAGCCTCATTCTATAATTCATTTTTAGTGAAGTAATATAATCCGTATATTAATATTTTAATATTGTAAATGCTTGGAGAGACAAAGGAATGAAATTTTGGTAGGCAAAGATATGGAGACATTACATTTGCTGGCCAGATCTTGCTCCCCTTGGGGTTCTGCTTTTGTAGCCCATTAAGGACATTCTTGGTTTTTACTTTTCCTAAAGAGCACAGCACATCAACTCAGCCTGAACTTTGAGATAACACTTCTGTGGTTTGTTCCTCTTGAAAATTGTTGAGTCATTTCAGTATGGGCTTATCTGGCTGGTGAAGGAATGGATCTGTTTTCAGGCAGGAAAAGAGGGGCTCATGAATCAGGTTCAAATCAGGTTCACCCAGACCCATGTTAGTGCAGTGCTGCCCCTCCTTCCCTCACCCCAAACTGATTTTACATTGTATGGAGTGCCAGTTGGTTACAGTAGATGAAATCTAATCACCTACCAGACACTAAGCCAAGACAAGATGCCAGATTTGATGGCTTTTGTACTGTCAAAAAATCTCCTGCATGGGTCTGGAAGCAGCAGGAGTAGCCAAAGTAGAGGAGCCACATCCCTGCCATTTATATTTGAGATACAACCTGAGTGACAAACCCAGAAAATGCCATGGTTGAGTGACTGAAAAGTGAGCACAGGATAAGAGGAGCATGTAATAATTATGGTTGGTCTGCATAAAAACTGAAAAAAACTACACCGTAGAATTCAATCACAGTCTGTTGTGTAAACCAGAAATTGCCTTGAGAAAAAAAAAATGGAGTAACTTCCACATTAGGGAGCTTAAACTATAATTCAGCAAAGTTAAAATTCATGTAATCCTATCATCCTTTATAAAACACTGGAATTAATATTGTTTGAGAAAATAAAAAGTTAATCAATATCACACCTACGAAAATTAATACTGTTCACACAAATAAGATCAGCAAAGGCAGCATGTACATCTTAATCAGGGAACACAAAAGCAAGAGCTCTGAGGGAACCTGGAGCGGTTGTCTAGGAAACAGCAACAAAAACCCCAGTATATGAATTCTGCTGCTAACAAGCAGTCAAGGTTCATGAAGACAGTACAACTTTTCAAGGGGCAAATTCTGAGAATTAGAATCTCTTCTGAGAATTCCCAGATAACATAAAGTTTTGGAAATGTCACATAATTTACACAAATAGGTGTGATGCAATAGACAAAAAAAACCTGCAGCGTTGTAGGGTAGCCTGAGCCAGTGGCCACACCTTGCACCCAAATTTTGCATTTTTATGAGTGGTTGGTTTTCCTGAAACCATCTTCACATCCCCATGTAAATAAGCACTGATAAGAGTCTGACAGTGGCATACTTACTGTAGGTGTTAAATCTGTGCACGGTACTTGTAAGACAATGTTGAGAGCCAGCACAGAGTATTGTACTTTCCCAGTTGTAACAGGCTGGTGGGATGAGGTGATTATTTAAATGTATATATTTGCTTGGTTTTTAATTTCATGCACATCTTCGCTTTCTGCCGATCAATCTGGAATGTCAGACAACTGCAACATATCATAACCTTTCATATCAGATGCCCTTGGGTTTTGTTCCAATCAGTTATTGGTTTCACTTGTGAAAAGCAAATTGAGAGTTCATAAACAAAAATTGAATCTTTAAATTATGTTACTATCCTGGATATCTGCAGTGTCCAGGGGTCAGTGTTAAAGGATGAACTTTGTAAATTGCCTGGTCTAACAATAAAAAAAAGCAAAGTGTCTGGGGTTTTTTTTCTCCCCTACAATTTGCAGCAGGGCAGTATTACAGCAAGTGGAGAAATTTCAAGCATTATTGATTGCAACATTTTTTTTTCTGTCATCTTCTTTGACAGATGTTTTGGAACAAGGATACTGGTACCTGAAAAGTCTTTTAACTGTAGTTACGGAACCGTTACCTGGGTAATATTACAGCCCCTGAGTGGCCTCTTCTCTGAGCAGCAGGTGTGTGTGTGTTATCTCCGTGGCACAGGAGGAGAGGCTGATATGATAAGGAGTAATTCAAGTTTCCCTGGCACATTTTGTGTCATCCTCCTAAATTTCACCTCCTCTTGGATACCTGTCAGCAACCCCACCTCACGGAGACAGGGCTGAAACCTGAATAGAGCAACAGGGACACAGATCAATCCTGTGGCCGGGGAGGGCACACGGTGTGTTCGGAGTCCCCGTTATCAGGCACTCGGTGAGCTCGGAGGCGGTGGCAGAGGTGGCATTTGGCTGCAGTGAAGTGACAGCAAGCACAGAGCGCCTTCCAGCGCCGCTCCGCAGGGAGCCGAGCCCTCCCTCAGGTGCCTGGAGCAGCCTCATGTGCCCTTCAGCCGCTCTCTTTGCCGGCTGGAATCTAAGTTTCAGGCTTTGCCACAAGCTTTCCTCCCTGCACAAAGCATCTGCCACCTTTTTGGCTGCGGAGGAGTTTTCTCCTCTGAAAGGTCACCTCGGCTCCCAGCAGCCACTGCTGGCTGCCGATCAGCGCTGCTGCGGAAACTTCTCCCTATTCATCAATCTAAAGTTTTCCCGTACTCTCTTCCCGCGGGGTGCCCTCCTCCAGCAACCTTCTGTAAATTAAAACGGGGACGGTTTTCCCGTGCTCAACCTGCCGCAGTTAACAGTGAAGGGCAGCGGCTGGCCCCAGCCACCCCCCGCCTCAGCCGCCACAGCCCGAGCCGGAGGAGCCGGCGGCCTCCGCAGGGGATGGGAACTGCGGCGTCTGCTGCGCCAGCACCTCCGGAAAACACGGGTTAGAGCAGACCGCGAGGCTCCCTCCTCGCAGCGCCTCACAGGCGTCGTGGGAGTGTGCTCGCGTTTCCCTCACAACCGGCTGGGTGCCGTGCCCGGGTTTCTCTCACGAGCGGCCCGGCGTTGTCCCGGGGTGCCTGGCTTTCTCCCAAGAAGGTGTTCCCACCTCCTCGGCGGGAGCCGGTGGCGGCCGGCTGGGTGCGGACCCCTGGGGGGAGCGGCCGGGCACTTTCTAGAACCGTCTGAGGGCTCAGCCCTGCCCTGAGGCGCCCTGCCCGCCTCCCCTGACCTCCCCCGGCATGGAGGACCTTAACAGGAATAATATTTTGAAACACAGCTTTTAGCCCTAACGTTTGTGCTGCCCGCGGGCGATCCCACCGAGGTTACAGAGCTCTCCGTGGAGAACACGCGGAGCGAAGCAGTGAGTACCTTCTCCCCGGCGTGCCGCGGCTGGCCGGGCTGGCTGCCGGCTGAGCAGAAAGACAGCAGATGTTTAATGTCTGTCTGCGAAATGCCACCCGGCTCTTCACTGCTCAGCCCTTTACGGTATTTCCCTTATGGCTGCCTCGCTTCTTTTGTTCTTCCTTGGCGAGCTAAAAGAAGAAGGGACGCGTGAATTAATAGAGGAGGAGGTGTCAAAATTTAAATGATTTTTTTCATGCTTGTATTTACTCAATTTGCAACACTTGTCACTGAGGGAAGTAATATAGTTACTCATGAAAGAGAATCCGGAGACTTTCAAAGTGAGAATTGATGAGGCAGGAGATTCTGGAGGAAACCTGCCTTTTTTCCTTCTTCAGGAAGGTCAATAATTACCCTTTGTCCCAAGGGTGAGTCATCTGCTCTCACCATTAGTTCATTTGGCAAACGGTTCACTTATTTTTACAAAATATATAGTAATAATACTTTAATTAACTTCATAATTGGTTTTTGAAACTTAAAACCACAACTCGTTCCTAAACAGGTACTTGTGCTATAGAGGAAAACCCTCGAAAAACCTGTGGTCCAGAAACATTTTAGCTCTTCAAAATTAAGCTTGAAACCTTTGCCCTTTATCTGTTCAGTCCATGTTATAGACTCGATGATCTTTTGTCTTTGAGTATATTTGTTTTTTCCTTGGTACTTTACTTCAGCAGCACTCACCAGGCAAATTAATCTAAAATTAAGTTTACAACCATGTAGCTGAAGTTTCCAGGCCTCAGAAGGACTTGATTTGTTTAATGGGACAGGATTTAATTCAGTTGTAATTTTTAATACATGTTTAAGTAGTGGCCCTTCATAATTCTTTAGCCAATTATATCTAACTGCTCGCAGATTATGTGTTGTATGTGGTTTCAGTAAATTGTATAGCACCCCATCAAATTGGTAAATACAATTGTCCTCAGCTTTTGATAGACTACAGAAGGGGACACAGATATGAATAATGTTCCTGGAATGACAGATGGGACTGCAGCAAGAGTCTGGCCATTAGGTTTTGCTTGCACTATATGTTATGGATCAGCATTACAAAATAAGCTCATTAATACTGTGGAGAAAGAGGAAGTCATTGGCAAAGCAAGGAAAAGAATTTATGAATACCATTTCCTAATCCTTCAGTCTAAACACTAAACCCTGTTGTCATTAAGAATTCCAAAACAGAGAATATTGTTATTCCTAAACTGTGATAGTGCATTTTTATTCAAGGTTTACCTCACATATTGTAACGTATTATGGAAGATGTTGACAAAGTGGAATTTCTTAAAGGAATGACAATCTGTCATGCAAACTCTGCTTTATTTGCAGTGTCTGTGACTCAGTGGACTGATGATACTGTCACTTCTTGGAAATTCTAAGTGGAAGAGGCTACAAATAAACCGAGTCTTCAGCCAGTCATATGCAAGGAATGGCTATCTGATAAAGGAAAATTATAGAACTACAGAAGTACAGCATTTTTTATGCAGCCCTGGAAGCAGCCCCTGTTGTTCTCTTTACAGGGCAAGTGAAATGTGCATCAGATACAGGTGAGTGCATGTTTAGTCTGTACATTTCTATAGGAGAAACCTGACCCTGTCCTTCTTTCCTTGTGAAAGGTTTTGGACAACTTCTGCATTTGAAAAAAGAACAGGTGTGAAGTGAATGAAAAATAATGTCCGGACCATGAGGAGTTACTTCATTAGTTCTCAAAACATGGAATAGAAATTACTTCTCAAAACATCAAGCAGAACTCTCCAGCATCTGTAGCGAAGTGGCCTAGAAAGCCTTTCACAGCTTGATCTGCAGCATAATAGCTGTGGAGTAAGAAAATCCCATGTGGTTCATGTTCATGGCGTCTGTTATTACTGGTGATTAGAAAAACAACAAACAAACAAAAAATAATTCGTGTGCTTGATTAGTGTATGGCATATTGCAAACCACCACGATAACTATAGGTGACTTAGTTAAGAAAAAACCGTGGTAAACATATAGAAAAATTAGATACAGAAATAACCATCACAAAATGGTTACATTAAAATATTGCTTTAAAAAAATATAAAGTGAGTCCCTTACTGGTCTCTGCTGCTTTTAGAAGTGGGAGAATAATTCATCCATTAAGATTCAAGAAGCAGAGGCAGTCACAGGCCATGTTTTCTCATTTTTTCTCATTGAGTATCGATGGGCTGTATTTGTACACATTGATTGGGAATGTTTTGGATCATTATAGTTATGCCTCTTGTGAAGTGTAGGTGTTTGCATTCCTGACTCGCACAGAGCTGTGGGGGCTTGGATAAAACAGTCCCTGAGCTGGTGTTGAATGTGCGTGTGTGGGGCTTTCTTTAGCAGAACCAGGAATCTTTGCCAAGCTCTTGGGTAATGAATGAACTTGCTGAAAGCAGAGGACGTAAAGGTTAAATGGAAGAAGGAAGGTAGATCAGGATGTGTTTCTTGAAGGTGAACTGTAGCAGAGTTCAGGGATGCAAGCATTAATCATTGGGTTCTGTGCATGTTTATCATAGGCAATTATTGGGTACATCACTGCTGCCTTTGAGTGCTGTGTCTTCTCTCCTCCTTCGCAATAACCAGGACTGGATGCCAGTTTTCTTCCTTGTTCTGTGTGAAAAGAAAGTTTGTGCCTTTCCTATGAAGATCATGAAAAGGGTAATTTTCCCCTCTGGCTTTCCTTCTGTACCACTAAAGTAGAGACACTGGGATGACTCCTCTAGAAGACACAGCTCCACCTCTTATTTCCATACTTTCTATACATAGCAAATCTACTTTCCTGTTTCTCTGGGAGCTTGGGAAGATTTCTTTAGTGTTTGAAAATGAAGCATCATTTCTTTTCCCCATGAGAGCACCCAACCTGATCTTCTGGCTACATTAGGAAAGAAGAAGTGCTGTAAAACATTCAGGCATGGCATGATAGCCTCTTGATGGATGTTTCCCATGTCAACAATGCTATTTGAGACCACTGCCTGAACCCCAGCTTTGCACGATTTCCTACTTTCAGAGTGACTTGTGAAATTAGTTCTAAAATCACTTAGTATGAATTTTTAAAAGATAGGGCATGAACAGAAGCAGACCTGCTATCCCTTGTCTTTTAATATCAGAAAAAAACTGTAAGTAGACCATGGAGAACGAAATTGCAATGAAATTTGGTGGGTTTTCCAGTTTCTTTAGCTTTTACATTTACTGAAGTGATTATTATTGATTAAGTCTCTACATTATTATCCTTTTGTAGGGTTTGTCTTCCATGTGTTTGGAGTCAGTGTGAGTGGTTTTCACAAATATGTCTGGTGTTATCTTTGGACACCTTATTTCTTAGTCTTTTCATTCTTGCTGTGGTTACTTGGTCACTTTGATCTCTTCTTACACTGGCAATATTTCCAAGCAGTTCTGGAATAGCTAATGCTTGTGATTTAAATCTGACACTGTTGGTAATGGACACTTTGCTTAGATATATGATTTAATAATAAAGCTGCAGAACACAAATATTCACATATGGTTTCTTTTAAAAGAAGCTCTGGTCTTTGTAGGGTTTTTGCAAAATGTGTGTACACACTTCCAAATATTAGATTTTCTAAACTATGGACTGTACAGGGCAGCAGGCTTGCCATTAGCTCTGTTTTCTTGTTTTTCAACAGTAAATAGCAAACTAACTATTGAACTGGAAATAGCAAACAAAAACTGTAAAGTGAGAATATTTGATGCAACCTCTGGCTTCTGGGGAGGTAGAAGGAAAAAGGGAAAGAAAATAAAATATCCAGATTTCCCAGATTTTAATTTAATCCTCTTCTTGTCTATATGAATATATTGTAGAATGTAACTCCATTACCTCATATTCCTTTGCCTTTCCAGCTGCCTTGCTTTTTATGACACATTCTGAATTCAAATTTAGACTAAGCTTAGTAACTTCACCAATCTTTTATTTCAGATTTGCATATAAACAGAAAATATACAGCCCCAAAAGGAATGCAAATACTACATTTATGTAATAATTAGCATTAAGACATTTAAGAAACATGGAAAAGGGGTTTATGTTTTTTCCATATGAAAAAGCTATTTATCATTATAGATTTTCATTGAAAGTTGTCATCTGAGTGGTGTTTTTGGAGATTGCATACTAGGGATGAAAAGAAATACACCTCCCTTTTGTCATAAACTTTCCTTACTATGACAGTGAATTGTCTTGCTCTGTCCTGTAATCTGCTAAGATATCAAATTGGATTTGCTTATTCATCTGTGTGGCAGTTACACTGTGAAGCGTTTCCGTCCATTTCACAGAGCCATTAGTAATAACAAAGTGTTGGTATGTTTAATACAACAAGACAGACTGTCTCACAGTTCCTGTTCTCAGGATGCTGTAGGGTCGGGGAAACTCTTGAAGTGTTCTTAACATTATTTCCGTATTCTTTAAATGCTTTGCAAGATTATATAAGACTTACTTGGGTGTAACTGTTTTTTAAAAAAAAAAGGAATCTCATCCTCAAGAAACTTAATGTTTTCTTGCAAATTTAATTGAAGATGAAGTAATAAAAATTAGGTGTCTCCCTCAAGGAATTTCCTTTCAGTTAAAAAAAAAAATATTCCAAGAACTGCTTTTTGATAGGCTTTTCCCCTGTGCTTGCTGGCTTACAGAAATCTGAGTAGGTCTGTTTATCCTATGAGGATTGTGTTTCAAGTCTTTGACTTTCCGAGCTGCTTACTGCCTGTGATGGACGTTTCAGACTTTGCATCTTGTAACATTTTTGTGGTGGAAGTGTACTGGGAGAATATTCCTGCAAGATACATTTCTTTTATGCAACTTCAGTACATGCTCAGTGGTGAGTATGCTAAATTAATTTGGTTGCTTAGATCCACCACCTGGGGATAATGAAACCCTGCAGTGCGGAAGAAAGGAAGTAACACTCCACTGTTGCTCTTCTGTCCATTCCTTGGGAGTTCTGGTGTGGATCATAACACCAATAACAGTAAAAATGCACAGAGAATCTTGTTGAGTGACTGCACAGTAGCATCCCCATGGTCTTTGTTTTCTGTTTGTGCCATTGAAATCTCTTCTTGTGGCATTGTGTTGGGTTTTGAAAGCGAGACTCTTAGGCTGTACTGTCCCTGTGTTTATCTTAAGCATCTGCATGCACTCGCCCTCTGCTGAGTGAATTCTTACAGGGGAAATGGCTCCACTGTTTATTGAATTCCAACTGTTGAATTTTTCTGGAAAGCATCTGGAGCAGGGTTTGCCTATAGCAGCTCCACGAGTTCTGCCTTGGTGTGAGGGTAGAGAGAGAAGCATTCCTTTGGGATCTTTGTGTTACCTGCAGGCTTCCTGTTGACCTTTCTCTCCTTTGGGGTGGAATGGGACTATCTGCATCTGTTATGTTGAGGACACATCTTGGCTGCTGCAGATGGGGTGAACAGGATCTGGCCTAGGAGCACATGTGTGAAATGAGTCTTATGCCCAATCTTTGTGCAGAATGCTTTGCCATTTGATGAACATCCAGCCAGTCACTCTTGATTAAGTATTTGCTACAAGCAACCTAGAACTTTGGGGTCTTTAATTTCTTTGCCTTTTATAATCAGGCAGGCAGAAACATTTGCTTTGATCAGTCATCTTTCTATTTCTTATTCCTTTACCCGCAGGTAGCAGCTTTTATCATTTTCCACAGCTCTGTGCATACAAACACTATAAACAAGTAGTAAAGTGTCTGAGTCATCAGATATAGTTCCTCAGGGAGTCTTGCAGAAGAGAAGTAGATCCTGATTTTTTTGCTGCTGTTGCTGTGCTTATGTTAAGAGTCCCATGACACTGGCCTGGTACTCATTTGTAAGGAGAAAAATTCATAACCAGATGAAGAAATCAGGAATATCAGAATATTTGTAATCTTCTGGCAGGTCTTATGTGCCTGCTAAACAACGGGTACATACATAGCAGTAACTCTTTCCCACGGGGTTTTAAAGCAAAAGTGGGAAATAACTGATGTCATTAACAATGACTAAATTTGCATATTTATTAAATTATGCCAATGAAGAGCAGGACTGTGAATAAACTCATGTTATAACTGGCAAGGGATGTTCTTTGGCTGGTGCCTTATGTAGAATCTTACTGCTTTGACAATTGCTGATTTGATGCCTTCCCAAATGCTGCTTTTTCAAAAGCTCCTTCCAGGGAAGCCTCCTCAAAAAATTCCCTCCAAATCTGATAGCTCCTGCCATAACACAAATTATGTTTTTGCCTCCATTTCGACACAGTGTTCTTTGTATTTGAGAAAGTATCAGAAGTCATACATGGATGAAATGTGGAAACATTCAATGAAGGTCCATAAAATTCGTATAGATCATCCTTCTTCCAATCTACTTCCTAAGTTTGCCTTGCAAACTTGTAATGCATGTGTATTCCAGATATTGTTTATTATTTCCATTGTCAAAAGGGAATTATTGAGGAGAGAAAAATAAAGGCAGCATTAACCCAATGGAATCTTAAAAAAACCAACTTTCTATCTCCAGAAAGCATGGAGACAGATAAAGCACGTTGATAATCTCACTAGTGCAGGTGAAATCAGATTTAACATCAGTATCATACGGTCATCAGAATCTGGCGTACTGTAAATTATTAAATGTAATCTTGACAGTTGCTCCCTGCAGCTTGTGGTCTTAAGGTGATAAGAGCCTTTGGACAGAAGTCTTTGGCTTGTAATAATTCTGTAATGGTGCTGGATGTGCACTGCCTGTGGCAAGGGCACTGACTTAAAAAGAAATCTAGTGAAATCCAGGACAGAGCAATGAGGAGAGAGTAATTAATATAACTGAGATTTTTCTGCTGTGAGCTGAAATTTACATGAGACAAATGGAGCAAGAACTGAGAGATCTGCTATAGATTTCAAGAATTGCCAGGACTGGGAGAGGCCTACCAAAGGACATGGATGCTTCGGTCACCCGTTTGCGGTGAACTGATTTTCAGAGGTCAGCACTGAAGCGACGCCTCCCTGTTTCCAGACTGTCGTGTTGTCCATGTGGTGTGTAAAAACGGAAGTTCAGGTTGACGTTAGGGAGTGTCAGCGGTTCCCTGGAGCGCAGCGGGGGCGGATGGCCGGTCGCTGCTGCCTTCCCGAAAGCGACTCCGGGGTAGGCGGCGTTCAGGCAGATACACCCCCCCAGCTCCTCAGTGACGGCCACACGCATGCGCTAGATGGCCTGCCAGCAAGGACAGACTGCAGGGTCCTCGGGATCTCCTGCGGGGTTCATCGAGGCCTCCACGGACCAAAGACCAGAGGAGGTTGAGGGCACGGGGTTAAATATGGGACAAAAGGGGCGGATCTGAGGGTCAAGGGCCAATGGGAACCAGTGAAAGTGGTGCAGAGGGCGGGGCAACCAGCTGAGGGAACCAATGGGGTGACAGGGGCGGGGCAATGTGGCGAACTGGGGCCAGTGGGGCTCGGGAGAGGGGAGAACGTTCCAGGGATAGCCACATAGGGGGAACAGGGGGGGTCTGGGCCAACGGGCCAATGGGGAGAACAGAAGTGGGGTCAATGAGCATGAACCTGCGGGGCACCATGGGGGAAGAAGCCTTTTGTCTCACCCTAACCTGTGGGGGATGCCCAGAGCCTACTGTGGATCCTTCCCTATCTCCCCAGGGCAAAGCCATCAACTCCCTCACAGGCCCATGGGCCTCCACAGTACCCTGTGTGTGACTTTGTAGATTACATGAAGCAAACAAACAAATAAATAAGAAAAAAAATCCCCAGAGCTCTTTCATTTATCTTACTGTATGTATATTTTCTGTTTCTGCAAAATTTATTAGAGAAGAAAGCAAGTCAGAATTTTTTAAGGTTTGTTTAAGGTGTACTCTCAGTGGAGTGTGGTTCTAGCCATAGGAACTTAACAGATATAAATTACTTTTTTCCTCGTCTTGACAAAAAGAATTGGCAAGCAAGTTTTGTATGCCTACAATATAAGGCTTCTAGAAGATGAAGTACAAAAACACATCTCTTTTTTTTAATGCGTGGATTCATGCATTATAAAAGTTCAAAACCATGGATATTCGAAAGCTGTGATAGTAGGTCAGATTGGCATTCTCTTTGAACAAGTAAGAAGGACAGGTTTTAATGATATGAATAAAAATAACTTTCTAACAAGTAGATTCTTACAAAATAACCTTGTCCTCATTTGCTACAAAGGACTTCAATCTCTGTTTCGAGTGGAATGGAATTTTTGGAGTAAAATTCCAGGTAGTTGTAGATGTTGGGACATCTGTTGTTTGTGGGACATGTTCCAGTTTGCCAACTTAAAGACCAGCAAGAAAATGTCTGCAAAATAACATGGCTACCCAGAGTGTGAAGCCAGGTCACTGAACTTCTAATATCATTGTATTTTCTTCAATTTTCTTTCATTGTATTTCCTTCAAAAGTGGAACAGTAAGTGGAACTGCGATTAGAGGGTGCCAAAGTAAGATTTTATTTTTCATAAATATTTTATGCTGATTGTAAAGGGAAGAAGAGTTTATGTGTTTATTTCAGCTTAAGTACGTGCTCTGAGCAGGGTCTGAGTAGATGACAAAACCAAAATTTTCAAAATAAAATTTTCTCTGTTTCAATGCCTGATATATTAATAAGAGTGCCTGCATGTATGACAAGTGTTTCTGTATGTGTGAAACAAAGTGAAATTGTTTTTTTTTAATCTTTGCAGACAACAATATGCGCAAGTAGGGATATTGCAGGAATGTTTTGATGCCTCGAGAGTACTTCTGCACTTGCACACCAATGTATGTGAACTCTTTACTGTGGCACAACAGTTCATGGAGGCCCAGAGAGGACGCACATAGGCCACAGTCCTTGATAAATTCCCAACACCTCTGGTAAGTTGTGCTGACTTTCATTCCTTGGTTCATTTAGCCTTCTCAGGGTATTCCCAGGCCATCAGCTGTCTAACAAAGCACATTGGCATTCATTTGCTTTGTTACTCCTTTACCATGAAAGACAATCCTGGGCACTTCTGCTCAACTTGCTGATGGGCTTTGCGAAACCCTTCCCTTGGGAGCTGATGTCCATTACAATCCTCGCTCACAGGAGGACTTGTCACAGAGTATGTGAGTCTGGAATCAAAGTTTTGGGAATCATCGTGAACTGGAGTATGCATCTTGGAACCTGAAAGTCTTAGGATTCTTTTTGTTTGATTCCATTGAAATTCAGTTAATTGAAGTGGCTCTACTTATTTGAGACTTGCATGCATATGAATATGCTACCCAATAGCAATGTAAAAGACAGTATAACCTACTGCCATGTGACATAGTTCTAGAGGTGGTATATGAATATGAAATTATTTCAATTATCTAAAGTTTCTTCTTTTTTCCACCATGTCAAGAAGTAGAAGTATTACATGTGCTTAGAGCTCTAATGTGATTATGTCTCCACAGGATACCAGGATTTAATGTGTTGCACAGAAACTTTAATATATAGTATGCTTTTGCTTACTGTATTTGCAATCACTGTTGGGTTGAAAGCTTGATCTGACTCTAAAAATAATATATACTTCATTTTTATTTAAAAAAGAGAAAAGTGTTCATTGATCATCATGAAAGAGGTATCAGTCAATGAGGCACACTGTAGAAGCATAATTAGTCAGATGATGATCTGGCATGTGCAGGAATAATCGAACAAATTTATCAGTGTGTCTTGAAGCAAGTTAATTTGGCTGCCTTAATCTATGTTCCATATAATCATTATGACAAAGAGAGTAACCCAGTTTAATTTTAATGTTCAAAAAGCCAAGAGAAATTGTCATTAGTTAAAATTAAGAATAGTTCAAATCAGTGAGATAATATCAAAACAGGGCCTTGAAATATTATTCTAGCCTCATTTTTCCAGAATCCAAAGTAGTAAAAACTCTCAGTAATTCTGTAATTTAGTTATGATCATAAGCACTCTTTAAGTTGGATTAGAAGTGGAGTTCCAGATTAATGCTTCTTATTGCACTCCTTAGGCTGTTTCTTTTTTGCAGTATTCAGTTCTTGACAGCCCTGTGTTCTGACAGCCCTATGTTCTGACAGTTCTTGTATATACAAAGGAAAAATTATTTGGAGGGCAATGGTTAGGTTCATCCTAATGGATGGTTGTCAGAATTACTTTTCCATGAGTTCTTGGCCTGTAATTCTCAGTGAACTCAGTGATACTACAGGTCAGTCTCTATTCAGATGAAAACCCCAGTGTCTAAACATGGACATTTGAAAGCAGAAATGTCTAAATATTTTTTAAATATTTAAGTCTCTAAGCCAGCATTTGCTTTCAGACGTGTCACCTTTCATGTGCACATCTGTTTTCTTCTCTCCTTGCAAAGTGAAAATACCCAATCTTAAATAACTGCAGATACAATATTGTAGGACTTAAGTAATTGTAATCAACAGACAAAATATCACTTTGATTCAGTTCCTTGAGACTCAGAATCACTTCAAATCTGTTCCTTTGCTCCACAGCACAAGGTGGTTACTGCAGTTCCTGACCATCTTAAAGACACGATTCTGAGCCTTTGTAGCTCTCCTGCTCCTTTCAGTGGAGCACTGAGGCTGTTGGAGCTTTCCAAGCCTGGCTCAGGCTGGCAGCTGTGGCAGGATGTGGAGTTCAGTAGCTCAGTCTTCCATGGTCCATAGCATCCTCATTGTTTCCCAGGACTTTTCCCTGCTTTGACTGAAGAACTTAAATGGGATGGAATCACAGAGACTAGGAGGGATGTCTGGTGCTTAGTCTTAGACTTTAAAAACCTGGTCTGTTATTGACTGGGGCAGCATGAAGAAAATTAAGCATTTGTCACTGAAATTGTTAGAAATCATTGTAAAAATACCTGGCAAATTTCCTTCTCCGAAGGCAGGCAGCCCTCTTCTGCCACTGGTCATCCCCAAATCTGCTGCTAGGTAACTGATGTAGAGGACTAAAAGTGAGGGCACTCTGTGTCTTTTGAGAAATACTACAGCAGACACAGAGCTTGAAAACCATTTACTGTAAATGTTCTGGACCAGCCAAATGGTTCTGCTGTCCTTTCTGAAACTACACATACACACTGCTCTCCAGAGGTGCTGCCCTATTTTCTCTCTTCAGCCCTCAGATGGATGGAATTTGGGGAGACTGAGAGTACATTTGCTATTGGCACAGAAATAAATGTCAGGCTACAAATTCTTCCATTCTATTTAAGAAAACCTATTTTTCACCATAATGGTGGAAAAGCTTATGCAATTCCTCTTTGCATGACTGAGATGTACTCTGTAACATAGAAATGTTAATGCTTCCTGCTGCTTTTAAAATCTGTGCCTCATTTTGACTGTGGTTTCAGGCTTTTGAACAAATGTTTTTTGTTTTTGTTTTGTTTTTTTTAACTCAGTCACCCAAATTTCTTTAGTTGTATTATACCACCTGGAATGGAAAGAAAAGGAAATCTTGACTGAAAACTGCTGTCTGCTAGAGGTGAGTTATCAGATCAACATTTCTTGAGACAAATGCTGGAAAAAGCTTCATAAAGATTTTTACAATTTGTAGCTCATTGGCAAGTTTAATCAGTAATGGTGTGAAGGCTCTCAGCTGGGCCTCTCTGCAAAGATCATGGTAGCTGAACGAGGCGCCCCTGGAGCGTGTTGGGCTGCATGGCAATGTTGAAGAGGCCAGCTGTGCCTTTAAAGCACACTTTGGTATGGTTAAAAAAGTGTGTGTATTGAACACAGATATGAAAAGGCCTTTTCTTCATGTTTTCTCCCTCCATGTGCACACATTTTCAAAAGAAATCTCCACTGCTCTTCGGACAGAGAGTGCTCTGTGCTGCTGGCAGGGCCATCAGGAGCCTGACCAGCCTCACGCTTACCAATCCAGCAGCTGATCAATCCTCCCCAACTGCCTTCAGCTCTGGAGCTCTCTCTCTCAAGGGCAGGGACTCCTTTGTCTGTCAGGAGTTCCGCCTGTCACCCCAACAGATCATCTCTCTGTTTGCAGCAGAAGGCAGTAGGGGATCTGTACTGTTTTTCACATCTCAAAGCAGTATTTTGCTTGCTTTCTCCCAGTTTCCCTTTAAACAGCATCATCTAGCAGAAAGTGGAAAACTGCTGCTGAGAGTGAAGTCAAAGGCATGTGATGAGTGCAACAGCAGTTGGAACGTCCCTCACTGGGAGTTTCTCTTTGTTAACACCCAGTGCAGTTATGTGTAAAGATGAGGGGGAGTTCTAATTATGCATTTTCTGAACATAACATCTCATAAGATCATTGACAGCTAATCAGAAATTTCCAAACTTGTTCAGCATTCAAAGACGCTTCGTAACCAAATGTAAGCTTCAAATTTACACCTTTATCTCAAACCTTATGTAGATTCTGTTTTCAGTGGCCTTTAATGAGAAACACACCAGCACTTCAGAGGATTTGAAATGCTGACTAGTTCCCTCTTGCTCTAATTCCTTTAGAGTAAGCACAAGAGCTTTTAGAGAAGGTTCAACAATTTAATTCACTAATTAGACCTATATAAATAAATATGTTCCTAGCATTTGATTTACCTTAGTTCAAATTAGTAAAGTTCTAATTTAGAAGCAGGGTAAGGAAGTACAATTACTTCCACATGTTTTGTTTGGGGCTAAATATTAGGTAATAAATTTCCCAGTACCTTTGCTACTTTTACAATGTGCTGGTGAAATTTAATGTCCAGGAGCAGAGATGATGACAGGCTGACATTTCTGAATACAGCCCTTCCAAATAGTTTGATACCAGGTCAAGTAATGAAATTAGGGTATTTTTGAGGATTATGAAGATTTTAATTTCCTTCTCCTTTGATGTCACTTAGAAAGGGGCTAACAATTCCAGCACATCAAAATGTTTTTGAATAATGTTTCTGAAGACTTTTAGAGTCTTAATTTGAGTGAAATTTGGTTCTACTTTGCAAAAGCTGTAAGACTATTCAAACACATAAGGCTTTTTTACTAAAAAGCTTTCTTTGTTAAATAGTTATTTTTATCAAGACTTTTAATGCATTAAAATGCATTAGTCACATGTCTTGTTCAGTACTCAGCACTGAAATATTACCTGCTCAGGGCTGAGGTGATAAAAAGGTGCAATGCACATATTCAGTAGTAAATTAGTTGCTGTCATGGTACCAGTTTTCAGGCAGAGTCCAGTCAAGGAAAGTTCTGCTTGAGAAAAAAAAAAAATCTACCTGTCTATCCTTTCTTTTTCTTGCTTCTTTATTAAGCCTCTGAATGTGGAGAGCCAGCTGGACAATTTCCCTATTTCTGGGCCTAGGTGTTAATTTTAAATAATTGTATTGAATTTAAGTTGTCATAATTAGTGTCTGAATTCACAAGAGCCTCTCGGAAACTCAGCTTACCCTGTTCCCTCCACGATGCTTCAGTGTCTCACCCTGTAAGAAACCTGTGCAGAGCTGGAGGCCATTTCTGCAGTGAAACCACTGGACATAATTTAGTTTTCTGGTACTATTAAAGNAAATGTTGAAGAAAAGGTACTGTGAGTTCCCCAGCTGAGAAATAATGGTACTGATGGATGTGCTCTATATTTGCAAGGGTTTTATTGTGTTGAAGAATGCAGTTTCTAAGTTTTGTTTTAGCTTGACTGTTCTTGTTAGGTGAGGGATTTCACAATGAAGCCATTTTTCACCCGTGACCTGGCAAACACTGATGTTTTAAGAAAATGAGTCATTACAAATTCTTTAGGTAAACTCTTTCCTATGGCCTTGTATGAGGCCACTGCAGTATTTTCCTGCAGAGAAGACAGCTCAGCCCCAGATGGGCTGATAGGTCAGTGCAGAATAATAAAGATATAATTGCATTAATCCATGCATTCAGCATAATAATTTAAACCCCTCAAGTTTTGGACTTCTTAAAATTAATAACATTTGGAAATGTTTTGCTTAAATGTTTGGAGTTACTTCTACAAATACATTCCTTGTTGCACTAATACAGAAACTTCTTGCAATGGAGTATTTCTAGCATTGATATAAAGAAGAAAAATAGGTAAGTATCTGAGAACACAGCTATAAAACTGTATTGAGACATGGCAGAAACAGGGACGTAAGATGTTATATCCTTATACAATATAAATATATTGCAGCAATTCATGTTCTACCTGTTAATTGTATATAAAGAACTTCAAAAGCAAATGGCAAACTTTAAGCAAACTGTAAGTTCAGAAGGTAAGAAATAAATTTTATTATTAATTAAGTTTTACATTAAGGATTTGTATGCTTAATCACACTTCTAGAACTATCAGGATACAGTCCTAATTATAGTCTTCATTTTCAGGGTGAGAAGTG
>WAAG01040424.1:1280-13764 GCA_013390105.1 Tichodroma muraria
GAGGGGTCAACAAGAAGCAGCCTATTTTTGGCAACACAAATGGTGTCTACCCATCACAACTGCCTGGCTGAGGCTGAAACCCAGACAGAACAGACACAGCCTCCCTGGGTATGTGCCTACACCAAAACAGGCCTCCTGAAGGCTGAGAGAGCCAGGTAAACCATCCTGATGTCTCCTGGGAAAGCAATACAGCTAGCTGCAAGCAGTCCATGGGACTCCTGCAATGTGTAGAGGACAGTTTCTTGGTTCAAGTATTTGACAAAACCAGAAATGAGTAGTTCCTGGATCTGGTGCTTACCAATGGGGATGAACTCGTTAAAGGAGTTAAGATTGGTGGCAGACTGGGCTGTAACAACCTAGCCCTAACTGAGTATTTGATCTCTAGGAGCAAAGTCAAGACCCTGAACTTTGAAAGGGTGAAATTCCATCTAATTAGTGGGTAGATGAATAGTCCTGCCTATCTGTCCCTAAGGACAGAGGGGTTGACCAGAGCTGATGTCTCTTTAAGGTAATTTTTCTGAGAGTCAAGTGTGTAGGAAATCAAGCAAAGCAGGTGACAAACTGAGATGAGTGAGCAAGGATCTGTGTCTCAGATTGAACAAGAAGGAGGGAATGCAGAGCCAACAGAAGCAGGGACAGGTGACCTGGGGAGAGTACAGGGATATAGTTAGAATTTTAGGGATAGAGTCAGGAAAGCAAAGGCAAAACTGGAACAGGACTTGGCAAGGGATGTGGAGAATAACAAGAAGGGATTCTGTAAATACATAGGTCAGAAAAAAAAGGCCAAGGAGAGTGTACCCCCCTACTCTTCCCTCCCCCCTCTCTTACTTGAGAGACTCCCTCTCAAGCAAGGAGAGTGAACTAGTGTGACTGATACATAGAAGGCTGCAGTACTCAATAAACTCTTTTCCTCAGTCTTCACTGGAAGTCAAACTTTCCTCAAGTCTATGATCTTGAGTGGGTGTGAGGGGAATGCAGTCCCTCTCACTATAAATGAAGAGCAGGTTTGGGACCATTTGATGAAGCTGAATAGCCACAAGTCTATGGAACCTAATGACATACATCCCCTCAGGGTACTGAAGGCTGATGTCGTTGCCAAGCCATCCAGCTCTGGGGTTCCCAGCACAGGAAGAAGAGGACCTGTTAGAAAGGGTCCAGAGGAGGACCACAAAGATGATCAGAGAGATGGAGCACCTCTCTTATAAAGACAGGCTGAAAGCTAACCTGGGTAAAGATCATGGGAAAACTTGTTTTATTTATCAATTATGAAACCCCTAAAAATCCATGTCAAGATGCACTGAGTCTTAATCTACCTGTGCAAGAATCGAATCTTTAGGAGGGAGAGTAAGGAGGGCAGAAATAAAAACAAAATCAAAAAACTCCAATCTGGATTAAACCCCTGGAGGCTACTTCTTTGCTTGGAATGATTGGTATAATTAAGTTTTGTGTCATTCACTCCTTTATACTTGTGCTGACCTGCTTTTCTGGATCAGCGTATCGTTAAGAGATTTCAGCTTATATCCAGCTCTAAGCCAGCCGGCCCAGTGGTAAAGCTGAGGATTATTTTAAAAAAGCAGACTACTTGCAGTTCTGTATCTTCAAAATGAAATTAAAACAAACTTTCAAATTTGAAAAGAACTGATTTTTTTTCCTTTTTATTTTTATTTTTTATGTGTTACAAACCAGATTTTTTCAAGTAGCTTGTCACCATATTCAGCAGCTGAGCCTGGAGCTGGAATAAAATTTGCCAATGTGCAGGGATCATTAATGCTGGCTGGAGAGCAGTGCAGCACTTGTTTCTTGGCAAGAAATCATGTAAATAATCAGCAGGGTCCCAGAAGGTCATCCTCCTTCAAGTGTTGCCTAAAAGGCTTTTGCTCTTTTTCTTTCCTCTGTTTGAATTGATCCTGTCCAACATGGTCTGGCTTTGTACATAAATCCTTGCTAAAGCTTTCAGTCTGCGCTCTGGCTGCGCTAAGTTGACTCATACCTCCTGGCGTACAAAACTCAAAACATATTCCTAGTTGGACAATGCTGATATTTACTAGAGCTGTGCCCTGAAAAGCTCTGCTCCCTTGCTGCACTGCCCATTGTTTCAGTGACAGCTGGTTCAGGCTCCCGCCTTGCTCTGTGCTGTATTGCTCCACAATGGGAGCTGGCGTGGCTCGGCAGTACAGACGTGGCTCAAACTTGCGTCTCTGAATTAGCTGGTCGTGGCTGGTAAATTCCACTCTGTTCCCAGTGCCAAGCAAGACTAAGAGCTAGCCCTGGAAAAAATTCACTGCTATGAGCTTGTACTAGATAAACCTTTTGTTCTATGTACTAAAGAATTTTTTAAAAACTCTTTCCTAAGTCCAGAAACTAAAGTGTGCTCCTAAAATTGATATGTTTGCCATGATCCTGGACCTTGATATCATGCTGTTAGGGAAAAGAACATGTACGAAACTGGTTCCACTTTGTTTTCCATTTATCAGATCTGTATAATTTGGTGTAGAAGTCATTCTGTGAAAATCAAAGCCCTGAAGTCCTTTCTCCTTCCCTTTCTCTGCCCTGTTAAGAAATTGTCTTTGGACTTGCCAGTGTCTTACAGCCCTGATCCTGCCTTTAACCAAGATCAGGACTAAGGTGCCTCCTGAAGAGTTTTCAAATATGTTGAAGAAATAAACAATGCTTGGATCTCTATTCCTTTGTCAATTTTGCTGATACAAACAGAGATAATCCTTTGAATTTGATCAAAAGTGAATTAATAGAAAATGTGGTTATACATATGGTTGTCAGGTAAGCAAAAAAATCTGTACACTGAGAATCTTTTCAATATTTGATTTTAGATTAATGTGCTAAACTTCCCCTTTCAGTTGACTGAAGAACTTTACAGTATGGGAAGGAGGCGGAACCATCCATAACTTTTTAGTTGACTAGTGTTTGAAGAAAAATGAAAATGCTCTGAGATCATATATACCTTTTGAATTGTTGGATCTGGAAAGTTTTGATGGATGACAAGTAAACATGAAATTCAGTAGATTGTGTCACTCTACAACTTGTGTTCCCTGGCTTGAGATGATGAAGTGAGGTGTATGCATTTAGGTTAATGCAAAATACTTTTTGCACTTCCAGAAGCAAAATCTTGTAACTTAAAGTACTGCATCCCCTCCGGACATGCTGTTTTTTAACTCTGAATCCAGCCAGAGACATATAGGTGCAGCAATGTGTGAGCAAAATTGTTTTTGACTTTGGTCAGAGTAGGCTTTCACAGGACAAGCCAAGTGTTTGACCTGATAACACTGATCCAAGTCTCCTTTATTTGGGATGCAGCATGGCAACTTTCATATCCACTCAGACAGGCACTCTTATTCCAAGGTCATATCACAAAGGTGTATACAGAATAAACTATGTGTTGTTCAATTTATCTATGTCAGGAGGACAGAAAGGGGAGCTGACCCTGCTAGATCTTGATCCAGTCGTGCTTTCATGGCCAGGTACTGCTGTTGGGGTAATGACACCCCAGTGCTCATGGGATAATGGGTGTCAGCGTGATTCTTCTCTAACTGGCCTCAAAAGCTTTTTTCAAGACATGCAATGGTTCAATAGCTCATCAGGATGTGAACTGTAGAGCGAGTGCTTTGCCTTGCATGAATCCCTGATTTTTCTGAATATTTCAGCTGCTTCTTCCTCTGCTTTAATGGAAATAGATGTTAATGCATATGGTGGTTGCAAAAACTCATTGCTGCAACATGTAAAGATGAAAAGAGCCACGTGAGCGTTGAGCAGTGACAATGCTGTGGACTGTGACGGAAGCTGAGAAAACCTACACTGAGGATCCTAGGTTTAAAAAAGAACTAACCAACAAAAAAGCTTGTAGATAAATGGTATATACTGCTACGTCTTTCATGGCATTAAGAAAACCAACAAAAAATTATAGCAGTATTATGGGATTTCTCTTTAAACACTTTGAAGTTACACTGTACACTGCTTCCAGCATTCAGAAACTTGGTTCCATAAGCACTAACTGTAATTGTAAGTTGTACATGGAACTCATTTCAAAATTAGCAAGAAACCCACCGAAACAGTTAAATATCACCTCCAACATGAACAATGTGCAATATTTTATTAATATAGAGACACTGTTTTCCAGCATTTCTTATTGAGAAATAGCTGTCTTCAGGGAGCAGAGGCATACAGAAGCATAGGAAGTTGGGAGTACTTCTGTTATTTGGACTGTTCTTTTAAGTTCACTGGGGTTTTTTGTGTGCATCCTTTTTATCAATATGAATGAAAGCTGCAGTTCTTGTTCAGATCCAGAATGGTGTCCTTCTGTTATGTTAACAAATGGCGGCCTGATGGAGTAATAAATAATTTATGAACTTGTGATATTGATTTTTCTTCAGTGCTTATAGGAAATTATATGCTTGTGGCTTCAAGAAATAATTGGTCCAATTTAATCGCATAAAAATTATAGTCCTTTTTAATTCTTTTCAAATGGAAATTTAATGACCACTGGGTGTGTTACAGAACAGAAGAGAGGATGTCTGCTTGGACTGGAGGAATAGGAGGGCCAGAAACAGCAGGTTTTACAGGTCTAATAAAAAAATTATCACTATGGAAGTGGTTTTGAATGAAGGCTAATGGACATTTGTCTGATCAGAAATTGGCCTTTTCACAAGGAAATATTGTGAATTATAATAAAGACACTTAGTATCACAATGCAGACTAAAGGTATAGAGGCCTAGCATATTAGGAAAAAAATATTTCATTTGTAAAACCTCATTGAATAGAAAGCAGATTTTGTTTTAATGCAAAATATATTTTCTGATGTACTGCTCTTCTATATAAGCTCTGTAGCTGGGACCAGGGGTAAATACCAAAGAGAGAGAAGGAAGTGATTTCAGAAATTTCACCGAAAGTAAGTCTGCATTTATCTNGAGGGAAAAATACCTTGTTACTTGTACAGGATGTTCCTGACTATTTCTAATTAAAATATAGGTAGCTTATAAAACATACCTCCCTGAATATTCAAGCTTGAAAGAACTACATTGACCAGCTTCCTCAGCATATAAAAATAAATTGTGAGGCGGTTCTGCAGTCCTTGCTTAAAACGTCAAGAATACTCACCTGCCAGCAGGTTTTAGTGAAATCACATGGTACTCTGTCTTTTTACCATTCTAAGGTGTTGGGCTTTTTTTAAGTGAAAGCCACCAGGAAATGGACCTTTTATAAAACAGATATACTAGAATGAAGTTTCTAACTGCTCTGGAGCAATAATTAACTTTCATCCTCACATCGTAAATGTAAAAGAATAAGTATGGTTTGATGAGACTCAAACATAATTTTTTTTTCTGAGTTAAAAGGAGAAAATCAAACTCTTATTTCTGTCTGCAAGAGAGTTTCACTTGAGCTGGATGTAAAGGTTATGTAGTCTAATCCATTGTGCCTATCAATAGCAGGAACAAAGCAAACAGGCACTAGTGAAAAACGGAGAATCTGCCAATAATTTCGGCACTAATAATGAGATGGTATTATTAATAACTCATTCTAGTGACCCCAGTAATGCTTATTGTAGGCTTAATGTGGCATGTCAAATGGTAAACTGATGCCTGGCGTTAGCGAGAGGCTGAGAGTTGCAGAGCATCTCAAGACATTTTCCAGGGGAATAAACCAGATTCAGGAACTGTGACATAAATAAACAAGCCGAACATCTTTACAGTTGTGTCTTCTACCAGCAGCCTGGGCACTGAAACCATCCTATTGAAATTTCAATCCAGTGTGCTGCCTGCTGGGAGGGAACCGCTCCCATGTGTGCATAGCTACACTATTTTAGGGGTGTAGTCTGCTAGGGGGTTGTACAGCATGTGGGTGTTTTCTACATGCCACATCTTCTGAGAAATGTGGACTTCTGGTGTCCTTTGGATAGCTCACTCCTATGTCAGATTACAGGAGAAACTCTCCACCATGAAGGTGGTGAGGCACACTGGAACAGGCTGTACAGGGAAGCTGTGGATGCCCATCCCTGGAAGTGTTCATGGCCAAGTTAAATGGGGCTCTGGCGTAGTGGAAGGTGTCCCTGCCTATGGCAGAGGTAGTTGGAACTGGATGGTGTTTAAGTTCCCTTCAAACCAAAATTATACTATACTTTGTGGTAAAAATATGTGGCCTTAAATAAGTACAGTGATGGTGTGCAAACATTGCAAGACCAATGTTCATAGCTGGTGGTTCATTTTAGGTGGCTGAAGTGAAGGGGTTTTTCTTCTTCCTGAAATTCTGGAGTTTTCTTCACTCATTGGTGGCCAACACAGAGGAGCTAAAACTAAGTTTGGGTTTTCTGTTCAGAGCAGGGCATTGTAGCTATTGTTGTAGCAGAAATGTACTGTGGTGGTTTTACTGGATACAATGCCCTGTTTCTAAATGTGATTTTTGAATCTGCAGGTTTCTAGTTCTGAACACTGTTAATGGCTGGATAAGAACAGTCCTCTTGACTGTTTTATTCAAAAATCACAGTAGTTATTATTAAAAATTCTATAAATATAGTATTTTATAAATACAGTATTCAAAACTTTAACACATACTTTATGGCCACTGAATGTTTACTTTGTGATTGGGGTAATGATAATGTTATTAAATATAACATGATGGGTCTTTATTCTGTTTTTATGAACAGACATATGCAAATAACTTACATTAGAATATTTATGACTGAAATTTCACTGGCAAGTTTATTAATAAATCCTTGCATAGTGTTCAGACTGATAACATTAGTTCCCTCTACCCTTTTATTTGGGCAGCTAATGATTTTTTTCCCCCTAGTTGTCAATTCTGAATTGATGACAGATTAGAACGAATGGGACATGGCTGCAGAATGCCTAAAGCTACACTTTGTTGATAAATTGCTGGTTCAAATCCATTTTGGGTTGGGAAGTGAGCAGTGACCAAAGATCACATTGGAAGATGCCTTACTGGTCTGTGTGAAATAAGATCCTAACGTGCCCTGCAGCACAGACACCTGGGGAAGGACAGAGACAGAGGGAAGCTCATGAGCATTCCTCGTGAGCATGCTGTGTTTTACTTTCTCCTGGAGAAAGTATCTTCTGGAGGATGGCCTTGCTTTCATGCACTGGCAGGGCTCATGATGGCAGGGCCTGTGGCAGCATGTGATGTGTAATCAGGCTGCAGCGCAGTGGGGGTGTGAAGCTTATATTATTTGGCAGTGTGTTGCCTGGCGTTCATGGGTGAGAAGGAAAAGAAGTAATTTGCTTAGGCACAGAGGCAGAAGCATCTTTGTAATTTGCAACTGCACTGGGTTTGAAGAAAGCATCCTTTTCCTCTGCAGACAACAAGACTGGGGCCCAGCTGTTGGGATTCCAGCAAAAAGTACAGGTGGTGCAGGCTGGGAGCACAGAGTTGGTCTGCTCTTGGTGCAGGGCGCTGCTGGCTGCCAGTGCCAGATGTGTGCATGGGATGGAAGGGAGCAGGAGAGCTCAGGGACAGTGGTGCTGGGTGACTTGTGGTAGAGAGGAAACGGGCCACTGAAGAGAGCTGCGACAGAGCTCAAGCACCTGGATCACCTTTGTTCTTCAGTGTCCTGCTGTCTGTGCCCTTTTTAAGTATAGATGCTTTGGAGTTTTGAAAATGCTTTCTAAAACAGTTAAGGTTATGAAGGGAACCTTATCAGATCTTCTAAATGTGCTGTAAAAATCTGATGTTGTTGAGGTGTCCAGCTAAGGCCTGCATTAGCAAAACCTTTACAGCTCAGATTCTGCTTGATAAAGCACTTGCAAGCACAATTATCTAACACCAACAGTGCTGGAAAATACTTGCAAACTCTTTGTTTGTACAACCTCTAAATTCCATAACAGTACAGATACCCAGTATATAGCCTGATAACTGTTTCTCATTGTAAGCTGGTTTCTTCCTTTGTTTGAGAGTATGGATCCCACACCCTGGAGAGAAAGCAGAGTTTACTGTTCAATTGGAAAATTTTATTTTCTTCGAGGCAGCATTGATCTCCTGGGCTGTTATGTTATCTGTCACTGTCTAATCACAGAAAATCTGTTGCTTGTACAGCAGGCCCTGACTGAGTCTCTCCTAAAAAGGCAGAATGTTATTTCTGTGTGTAGAAGAGAGTTTGGAACAACAGGGGTTTGCATTTGGCATCTTGCTGATTAAACTTTGTTGAAAAAGACAAGTCTGCTTAGCCTAACTAGGAGGTAGAGGAAAGAAACAGCCAAAGGGCATTGAGTTTTTTCGTTGCATAATTGGACCTGATTTCATTCAAAAACAATGGTGTACGGCTATGAATTAGACAATGTTACTGCTTTGAGTTACTGATATTCTGGTCAGAAAGTCAAGAAAGAATTAATCCTCACCCCTGCTATCTTGCTGTCTGGAGCAACTAACCAAAAAAATAATTAGCTAACAGTTTCTTACCTAAAACCGAAGTGAGAATCCATTTGAGAATCCATGTGACAGATGCACAAAAAAAGTTTGCTGTTCCTGTGCCTGCCAATTATTGCTCTATCAGTCTGGAGACCACCCAGGCTCCCTACACAGACCCACGCTGTGGTTTGTTCGGGAGAATGTCCAACAGGAGTTGGACTTCAATGATCTTTGTGGGTCTCTTCCAGCTCTTCCAGGAAATTCTATGATTGTGTTTTCTTTCTGCCCTTTCACTTGTCATCTTTGTCCTAAAGTTCCAGATGTGACCTTGTTTTTAAATATTTGAGTGAGTTTAGCCTCACACAGGATGACATTTCCCAGAAAATATAGCTGGTTATCAAGATCCCAGAGCATATGTGCTTCCTGGCAGTTGGCTGGTTTCTGCTTCATGGACATCAAATAGAAGAGGGGAACGAGAAATGACAGTTTGGAGTTTGCAATTGAATTGATCAGTTTGCTCCTAGGGATGAAGGACTTTATGAAGAAACTGGGCAAAATGAGGTTTGGGGAATTTGATGGATGTTTGAGGAAAGTGCTGGCAAGCAGATGGGCTAACAGCAGTAAAGGGGAACTGATGGTGTAAATGAGGCAAAAAGAAGCGGGAGTGAGAGCACTGACCACAAGGATGAGTGTGGACTAGAAAAACAGTGCACTGTCATCCCAGTGATCCCAGGCTGATATATAAATATTCCATGTTTTTTTTCTTCTATAATGAATTCTGCCAAGAAGACCAAGCATTTGAAAAGCTGGATTTTTTTACAACGGTTTTGGCCAGGAAAATGAGCATGGTAAAACTGAAACCTTTGGCTGTGTAAGACAAAATAGGGCTTAAAAAAGGGACTGTGAGTAACTCTTCCCTGTGTTACTTCACGGGAGGTAAGTGCTTTCAGTCTCTGTCTCATCCAGCTCTGCTGCCAGGTGAATTTCAGGAGGTGTTGGCCAGCCGCGCCTGCCCGGGATGTCCTCCCGGGTTCATGGGAGGGACATCCTGTGAGGCTGCTCTTATCCTCAATCCTGCCTCAGGCTGTGCCGAGTTTCGCTCCGCCATGGGAGAACCCGGGCGGGAAGGGCCCCGGGAGCGCCTCGCCCGAGCCCCGTGCTCGGGGCAGCGCTGCCGTGAGGGCAGGCCTGGAGGCGGCCGGAGCTCGGCCCGGGAGCCCGGAGAACCAAAGACGGAGCGTGCACGGCCTCACCTCGCGCTGTCACCTCCCCGTTCCCGCTGGGGAAAGCGCGTGCGGGTGTCCCTGCCCCGGGAGCAGCGCAGGGTGTGCGTGTGAGGAGCACAGCGGGCTCGGGAGCACGCTTCCCCCGGGCAGGCTGCGCTGGCCCCGCGGGAGCCGAGGCAGTGACGGCGGCGGTGGCGCCGCTCCGCTCTCACACGCACTGGGGCGCTTCCCGCGGGCGCTGGGGCGGAGGGGCCGGTTAGCTCAGTTGGTTAGAGCGTGGTGCTAATAACGCCAAGGTCGCGGGTTCGATCCCCGTACGGGCCAGTGCTTTTGCCGTCCCGCTGCCGATCATGGCGGTCCCTCGGCTCCGCCCAAGCGCCCGCGGGAACGGGGCACCCGCTGATGGGATGGGAGAGGCTACGGATTAGTGGGGAGGAGAAACGAAACGCTCGAAAAGCTGCGAGGAGAGGAAATATAGTATGGAGGAAATGAAGTGCACGGAGGGATGTTGCGAATCTTTCCGTAGCTCGTCCCCAAAGTACTCCTTGTTTTGTCCCGGAGCACTTTGATCAAGTGCATCTGTTAATTAGTGTTAGGCCAGAAGATAGCTAGCAGGAATTCAGAAGATCTCCCCTTCCAGTGAATAATCTCAGGGAACTAAAATGTCAGGTCTTTAGCTCATTGTGTTTGCATGACCCTTCGATAGCTCTCTGTTAGGGGCTGGAAGGCGCTAAAGAGAGTGGGGTTTTATTGTTTTTCTTCCTTTGAAGCAGGAAGACAAGCAGATCTCCCTTGGCAGCCTGATTTTTCATAGAATGTTCTGAACTCCATCTAGAAAGTATCCAAACTTGACAGACACACTGTAACATGAGTTTTAATTTTTATGGGCGTACTATTTATTGAAGAAAAAATTCCAGGCCAAACGGAGGTGTTGTAATGGAGCACTACATCTGCAGGAGTGGCCAGGACGGACCTCTGCCAGCTCAACCTACCTCTGTTAGTTTTCTCTCTAAGAAACTTCTCTTAGAAGCTCAAGACAGTTATTATTTTTGTCCTATCTGCCTCTGAACTGAAATGAGACTTCTCCTGAGGAGGGAATCTTTCTGGTGTAAAGGTTTTAATTGTAGAAACCGCTGATTTTGTTATTAGAGCTGCATATGTGCAGATCATGGCTTCTTCAGGAAAATGCTTCGAGGTAACAGCATTCTATTGACTTCTATTACAAATCTGCTAATATGCCCCTTTACTCTTCAGGCCTGTTGCTTGCATCTTCTTCCAACTGCAGGGGCTGATTCAAAAGAAGAGATAATGATAATAATAATGATAATAATAATAAAATAGTGGGTGATACTTTATGCCAGAGTTCTGACATTACTCATTCCCCACAATGTCACCAAGGTACCGCAAGGGCACATTAGAAGTGTCACTTCAAAGTCACAGTGTAACTTGTAAATCATAAAGATGAATATTCATGTTATCTAGCATCCAAACTGCTGTCCTGGCTCCATCAGATGTCGCAGGAGAGTAATATGGTTCTGGTTTGATGACCTTCTGTCTTGCCACTCCACTCAATGATCTTCCTCAATTCCTTTGGGTCTAGTTATAGTGGCCAGGACTTGACTATGTATAATGACATCCATTTTAAATGAACTGAAAGGAGAAAAACCATGGTGTTCTGCTTCAGAAAAAAAAAATTAAAAAATCTGGGCATACTATTGCTTTGTTTTATGTTTCCCACATTAGGAATCAGATTTTTATTACAGCTATGTTGCTGTATTGCAAAGTCCTTGCTATAAAACCAAGGTAATGCAATGGCTCCTTGGCCACTTTTTCAGTTTGGTTTGAATTGCTTATATTCTGTGTGTTTCTTTGCCAGCCGGAACTGTATGGGCATATTTTCCCTAAATTTAGTTTCAACAGATGGTTGTCAGATTGTGAGGGTCAGCCATTGTCCCTAGGGGAGTCATTCCAGAGCCTGTTGTTCAACCTCAAAGCTAGCTGGAGAATAAAAAGAGGTTAAACAAACAAACCCATGTAGTGGAATAATGCTCTCGTGAGGATGGTCCAGGAATTTCCATTCTGATGCTCTGCAGTGGCAGATGCTGGGGCATATTCTGGGGTTACTCTTCAGTGTTTTGTTTAACCTGTAAGTGGATTGCACATCAAGGCCAGAATGGGTCTCAGTTGCTTAAAAGGTGTGGGGTGAAGCACAGCTCCTCTGTCCACAGCAGGCATTGATTGGAGGATAAACCTTTGTTGCCTATGACAATGCTCAATGCTGACAGCTGAGGAGGAACCTTCTGATGAGTCCAGTCAAACCTCTTCAGTCACTGCTTCTGATTATAAGCTATTGTGGTCTAGAGTTACACAGACCAGGTCAGCTAATTAGTTTCATGTTCTTTACTGTGATGTCTACATTTGTTTTTGCTTGAAATACTACTAAGAGGGCTCTTAACTCCAAATATTTGAAGGTAGCCAGAAAGTGGGTTCAGACAGCATTCAATTCAGTAAATGAGTATTCATTCACTCAGTGATGTTCTTAAGCGTTTTCTTTGCCAGCCACATCACAGGTTAGTTTTATAATTTCTTATATAGTGTTTATTGCTAGAATATCTAAGTGTTTTGCCATTGGGATGCTTTGTTCATTCAGCTTTCTTTTGAGGGTCTTAATTATAGCAAGAGTCTGAGTGGCAAGGATTGATTGGGTATATCAATACAGCAATGCACAGATGCAATCTAGAAACATCGTTTTTGAAATCAAAGGCAGGATGTGGTGGAAGAAGCTGCTTTTTAGATTGATTTGCAGCAAAGTCACAAGTATTAATGCTATTATAGGTGAAACTTAACCTTTGTTTAAAACTGGGGAGTGTAGTGTTTACTTTCCACATGCT
>WAAG01040425.1:1764-30166 GCA_013390105.1 Tichodroma muraria
TATTATTTTATTAATTTATATTAATATTTTACATTATTTTATATTAATATAAATATAATAAATTGATATAATTTATAAGAATTTATTAATATTTATTTTATAGTATTTTGTTGGTTAATAAATCCTTAAAAAAATCTTGTAAGCCTTGTAACCTCCTAAACCATACAGGAAAGATATAAACCAAACTCATCCTTCCAACCTATATACAAGACAAAATAAATCACACCAACTATATCCAAATGCAAAAATACTGTCTCTAATTCATAAAATTGCCAACATTACTCCTCTAGTGCTTGAATTTGCGCTGAGGAAAGAAAACAAACACCATCAAGTTTTGATTAGACAGACAATAGAAAAGACAAATGACCACAACACAGGTGACTGGACAGTACAGTGTAGTGTTTGTGCCTCGCACAGACACACTACACTGGTTCCAAAGCAGTAACGGAAATTGCCCAGGGCATCAGAACGTGCTTGACAGTCCTTCAACTCCTTCGATCCTACTGCCTATCCTTGTCCAGCCAGAAGTCAGGTTTTCTCAGTTCCCAGTGGAAGAAGTTCTACAGTATATTTTAGAGTAATCTACATTATTCCACCAAGTCATAAGTCTATAGAGCTCTGGAAGCTATTGAAGATATCAAAACGGGCACTGAGCTGAGCTGTGATTTAAATCCTTTCTAACTGCAATATAATTATTCCAATGATTTATGAAGATATATATACCCCAAACAAGACAGTTAAACTACTGCAAAGCCATTATTAGAGATGCTGAAAAAATGACAGGTATAGGAAAATGAGCCATTACATTTTTAGGACTAAATCTACAGCAAGAGTTTGCTAAGGGTCGAAAGAACTTCTTAAGTTGCCTCACGGTGAGCCAGCATCAGTTTCAGGCCTTTTAACCCAAGAGGTATTGATACCAAGAGGTAACCCCTGGGGCTCCTGAGTGGTGGGGAGACCCTTGGACCTCCTTGGGGAAACACTCACCAATCTCCATTTAATTTCCCCTCACACTTGGAAAAGGTAGAAGCCAAAGCTATGCTCTTGAGAAGATACGGGCACTGCCTGCACACTGCCAGCACCCAAAAGGAGGTAAGCCACGCATTAGCCCTCTGGCTTCCCCATCCACTCAGAGAGCACGTGTGACTCACATAAGGCAAAAGAGAAAGACCTTGCTATGCTTCTCAGAGCAAGCAAGCTGAGCAAGGCAGCAGGATGAGCCACGCAGGAGCATCAGGAGTTCCAACCACTTTTTTTTATGGAGAGCTGCATCTGAAGCTCTCCTTTCTGCCACTAGAAACCTTCCCCAGGACCATGGGAAAACAGTTTGGTTTCACAGCAGCAAAAAAAGATGAGGAGAAAAATGCAGCAGAAAATGAAAGGCTATGAAAGTTGTGTCACAGACAGGGAATGAGGAAATTAGCACAGCACCTGAGACGAAATGAACTAGCTGTAACAGGAAAGGACAGAGATAAAAGATACTAAAAGAGAAGCTAGCACAGCAGGAGGTGTTGATGCAAATGAATGGATGGGGTCAGTCCAATAAGATATGACAGAGATGGGATACACTACGTAAGACCCCAAACATAAACTATTTAAAACTTTCAGACAGAAAGAGACCTATTAGAGAGATACACCACAGTTTCAGGCAGTCAGGGTAAAAAAAAAAAAAAAAAAAAAAAAAAATTTCACCACTAAACAAATTAAAAAAGCGCAAGGTTGCAAAAAGAAAAAAAAGTATTAACACAAATTGGTTTAGCTGTACAAGATTTATCAAGTTAAAATAAAGTATGTTTTCAGGCTACATTCATTCGAGCTTCAATTATATCAGGAAAGGCACTGAAATAATCAAATTACAGAGCCCCAAAAGCATTTAATAATCACAAAAACGAAGCAGATGCACTAATAAAATTAACATTAATAAACTGGGTCAACACTGAGAAAAGAAAAGAGTGATGGAGGAGGAAGAGAGCTCCACCCAGAGCTGCTCCTCCAGGGTGCCAGCTCTGGCGCTACGCTGCCCGCACAGCAATGTGCAGTAATGACTGGAGATGATGCAGCTCTTTGACCTCTTTAACACACACATTGCTCACACTGTCTCTGTAGAATCTCTGCTTGCTGCAGTAAGCATCCAAATGGTTCCTTAATATAGAAACCTGTGAGGAAATGCTCCCTCTATCAGTAGTTTATCAACCCTCAGATTAGGAAAGAGGGCCTTTAAGCCTCACAGGCTCATCTGCAGTGCAGTAGGAGTCTGAAGAGGCGAGCAGAGGACAGTCAAGCTCTCGAGGCATCCCATGCTCTGTGGCTCAGGAGGTAATTTCAGCTTTCCTCACCAGGAGTATAAACACCACCTGCTCACCTTGCCTAAAATGATTAGAGAGAACAAACCTGAATCCAGCTGTGTCACCCCTACCCTCTTGCCCCTTCCCAAAGCTGGGCAACCTTTTGTGTGAAAACAACTCCACAAAAATCAAAGGAACAAAAGGCAGTCCTCAAGACTTTGACTGCTGGTGTTTTAACACATAAAACACTATATACAATAAACACTGAGGTGTGATGACGAGTGCTAGCTGAACCAGTAAATGCAGTGAGAACTGCAGAGACAGAACTGCTCTGTTCCATCTCAGAATCTGACCCACTCATGTTACAAAACAGATGCATAAATGATTACAGTCATTATGCAGAGGAGCAAGATTATGCAAGTGCTAAGCACTGCTGTTACAATACAGATACACAAACGAGTATAAAGGGGCCTAGGGATGTAACATTTCTCTTTAGCTTTCTTAGGAGGGTAAAGAAAGAATGAGAAAGAGGGGCTGGATAAATGCAGTCAGAGGGAATTATTTAGGCAGGAAAGATAGAACTCCTGTCTTTCTGCCAAGTGCTCCCTTGCTCACCTAGGGAAAGATCCAGCACAACAGCAAAACCGCAGAGGTAGAAGCGCAAAGGCAAAGAACTAAACTATTCATTAAAAACTCAGGATTGGAAAGAGCTGACAAGCAGTATAGTGCCGCAGAAGATGATTCTTCTCAACTTTCTGGCACAGAAGAATCAGGAATGACTGCCATCAGAAAAAAAGGAGAGGAAAAATACCTCAAGGACAGAGAAACAAAGTCACAGGCCAGTTCTGAAGAGCAAGACATAACAGTGGAGATGCACAAAAGCTATACATACAAGGGTAGAAGCATTCTTAAAAGACAGTTTAACTGTTATTACAAATACTGACATTACAACCACTACTTTTAAATCCCCCTCCTCAAAATGAAGGTTAATGCAAGATTGCAAAGACTCCAAGATGCCTTTGGATGCAAAAGCAGAACATTTAGTGATGTGCACAGAGGAAAAAACCACTGGCAGAAGCTCTAGCAAGTAATTCTAGAAATCATATTGGCTGCAGGCAGTCTGTCATGTCATACTATTATGTGCCAGTACAGAGAGGAAAGGTCAGGACAATCATACAATAACCTAAAAAAAGAATAATAATAAAAAAAAATAGTCAAGAACATTTAAGTTCATGAATACAAACCTTTATCCTCAGAAGTGAGAGCAAGCTCCTCAGGGGTGAGGGGCCATTCCTATTTCAAGCACCCCAGCCCATACACACACATTCAGCAGCCTTCACCTCCTCACTGTGAGCTGCTGGGCAGAAAGCCTCAGGCTCTGGGCCTGAGTGTCCCTTCTGCTCTGTGGCTGGGGCAGGAGGTCACTGCTCCTCAGTCACTCATCCCTGCCTCTCCCCCGCAGGTGCCTCAAGCACAGGGTGCCTCCTGCTTTTCCCCTGGCTCTGCCAGCACAGCTGTTGTGAGTGACTGGCCATTAACCAAGCTCCACCAGCCTGGTCCCATTAACAGAATGTTTACCTACTGCCCCCCAGGCAGGCCAGGGACTAGCCTGAAGGAAAGAGAAAACCTGTCATGGAAAGAAAACAAACAACAGAGGTCAGGGACCTCTTCAACCAGCAGAACTTGGCTATGCCACTAGAGCCCCCAGATGTAATGTCCCTGAAATTCTCAGGGCAGGAATCACCTCAGTCCTATTCCAAGATGGCATGAGGGATCTTTTAGCACCAGAAGAAAATCCCTACCCCTTCTCTCTTTTCATTAAGAGTATCAACAGGTTTTAGGAGAAAGAAATCACTAAGACATTACCCAAAGATTACACAGTATTTACTGGAATTGCAGCACGTTGCCTCAAAGGGATATGAACTTATTCAGGCAACATAACAGACCAGAAAGATGTATTTTAATCCTCACCCAGTATTTTCAGTGCTGCTGCTCTTGAAAGCACATATTCCTTGCCTCTTACAGAATGCATGGTCTGTATGCTGATATTATAAATCCACATTTTCAGCTCATTTTTTCCCCACTTTGATGAATAGTTTTAAATCATGCTTAAAATAGTACATTTAATATTATACCGCGTGAAAATTCAAATTATGACACTTGCAGGTAACTTTGCTAAATTAGAAAAAATGGTGTTCCTATGCTACAAAAATTGCCAAAACCCCCCAATACTTCCTATCTTGAATTCCTCTTGTCTTCTGTAGCCTGAGCCTCCAGCCCAGCTAACTACTGCTGTCACAGAAAACTTCCTCTGTAGAAATTTTCTCTATTAAAGGAAAAGCTCGTGGATAAATCAAGAATCAGAGGCAATAGATTTAACACAAATTCCTACAGTACTGCTTTTACCCAAGCTTTTGAAGATTTCCTTCCCAATCCTCAACCTGCCCAAACAACTAAAAGGTTTGAAAGATTAATGTGACCAAAGACTATTTCTTAGTGATGTTGAATGCCAGAAGCAAAGCCTAAGGTGAAATACAGAGATACAGGAAAACGAGTTTGGACAGGCTTTATTATGGCCAGTTTGTTATATCTCAATTTACTGCTCATATCCTTCTTGCTTGTTTCCTCATAATGATGGCTTAAATACCTTGTCTTCAAAAACTACCAAAGGCTGTCAACACATATAAATATGACTGCAAGCCACTAAGAACGAGTTTTCTGGATTTTTTAGAGGACAGCACACTTTTAGTAGATAATTTATATATCTATTTCACTGCAAGGTCTTCAGAGAATCTGTCACTTGAGACTGTGGTAAGCACCTAGCAAGGAGTAGGTGCACTATAAATTTATTAATGTGCCATTGTTTATTGTCCTAGCTTCTAGAAGTTCAAATAACATCTTGTGTGTAGGACAATGCATTTAGTCCAATTAAAAATCACTGTATCTTTTTTTATTAAGTTTTCAGCTGCCAGAAATATCAATGGATTTTAGAACATCCCCTCCTCCTTAAAGGACATCTCAAGGATGAACCTAGAAAGGCTATACCAATTTTTCTTCGTCTGAAACCTCTGGAGATAAAATTCACACATTTCTTTGCCAGGAGAAAACAAACAAACAAACAAACAACATTTTCTCCACCTTCCCCCTGTTAAATGCAGCTTCTGCAAATATTTTTGGTCTACAGGGGCAAACAGATTGCCAATGCAGATCACCTAAATGAATGGGTGATCAATAAAAGCCCCCAAACCTATCAAAATATAGAAATCATTTAAACCAAAGGGACGAAGGTTAAGCAAATGGTTCACATGACAGTGTACACTCCAGGACTGATTTCTGGGTATTTTTCACTTATACTATCATATCAATACAAAAAGTGCAGGGTTTCGTGCTCCTTAAGAGCCCAACAGCTTCGAACTCCTACTAGTTTGGAACCTGAGGGATTTTACATTACATATGTCAGTGAAAGCGAAAGCCTCAAATGAACTTTTCAAAACTTAGGTAAAAAGCAAAACTAAACATAATTTTCAGTGTGCTGGTGCAGCAAGAAGGGGAAGACCCTTGGGCAATTCCTGTATATATGATTCTGTGGCACAGTCAGTGACAAAGCCAGTCAGAATATGGGACAGCACTGCTGTATGTTACAAGTAAGGGCAATTCAGTCACATCAAAAAAGTACGTAATAGAGACAAAACCTGAATGCTACTTATCTATCAATTAACTGATCGGCAAATTGCAACGTCAATTCTGTACTTTGTTTTTATCAAAGTTACTATTCTTTTCCATCTTTAAAGAGATTAAATGCAGCTCTTTTGTTTCATTCACATCTTACAAAAGGTTCAGCTTCAGAGCTTCATGTTCTCCAACACCTGCACCTCACCTCTTCTGTCTAGCAACTTCAGCCTCCAGGCACATGGATGTGAATCTTCCTAAAGTCATTTATACGCAATACAGCTGAAGTCTCAAAGCCTCACTTTCTCCTTCAAGTTTGACGGAATTCTTTTTGCTGCCCAGCTCTTTTCATTGCTTTTCTTTTTACACTGAAGTATCCGATGCTTTGGTATGATGTTACAGTACTCTGGGACAGATCATGGTATTTTACAGCACCTCCTTGAGACTGTCCAAGTAAGAGCAAAGAACACAGGAGGAGAAAAGTTCTGTCTTCATATACCGTCACACAGGATGATAAAATCATTCAGGATGGACGGAAGCTCAAGATGTCATCTAATACAACCACGTGAGCATTTACATACTCCTGTTTCTCTTGGGCTGATCCACCAAACAGTGGCATAAAATCTGTCCTTAATAAAGTGAGTATTTAAAAGCTTTCTTTTTCCCAGGATGTTTCAGAAACAACATTCAGGAAATATGATCTTTCAACCTTCATTATGGCTTACAATGAAAAAAAAAGTCAAAACATTTCATAACAAGAATGGTTCAATAATTCAGAATTGTGTATTATCACAAAAATTTTCTCACAAATCAACCATATTCTTTTAGAGGTCAAATTTTGAATAAAAATAACATTTTCAGCTCAAAACAACATTTTAATGAGAAAATCCATTAGCAGTCCTAAACCTTGCCCTGACAAGTAGTGTTTGCACCTCGTGGAAGCTGTGCATGTTTGGATGCATAGATGTTTCTGCTGATGTTTTGTAGCAGCAAAGCCCTTTGGGGGCCACTTATTCTGCTGTCTGTGGGCCTTCCAGCATCATTACATCTGTCAATCCAAAAATCCAAGCCAAGCCTGGCTTGGATTGCCAAGCAATCAAGAGCATGTGCTCACGGACACAGCCTAATCGATACAGTTCTGACTGTAATTCCTTTATGAACAAAAGTAAAATACTAATTTACTCAAAAACTCAGGCTGCAGAATATTCTCCCTCATTATCTGAACTTTTTGCTCTTACACCTGTCTGGCCTCCTTAGGATGAACAAATATTTGTAGCTGATAGCTCAATGAATTATCACAGGGGAAGCGATGTTGTAACAGCTACCAGAATATGATGTTAAAAAGGATGAGAGACATAACAGACAGACCTGTAATCTTCAAAGCAGTTTTACATGGAAACAAACGAAAGCATCCAGGCCACTCATGACTTGTCAGTTAATAATGCAATCACTTCTTGTTCTAATACTGCACTGTAGCACAAGCCAAACATTTATTCTGCGAGTCTTCTGGCAAAACTGTATAAACAACAATACCCCTCCTCCAAACATGACATTTTTATTTCATGCTGTACGTGAATTAATTGAAATTCAAATTCAAATGCTTTCTGCATGCACAGTTGGAAGCTTGTCCTGTCTCCTGGCAAAGCGTGAGCTCTAGCAACCAAACACTACCATGCAAAGTTGTCAGATAAGCTAGGAAGGAAATTCCAAATAAATTATTTTCAAGGCACTGTCTTTATTTTAAGCAAGGAAGAAGTATTTATGCAGTGAGTCCTTAGCTACAGACAAGCCTTCTTATGAAGGAAGAACTCGCGCCAACATAAAGCTTGATTTATTTCTAGATATGAAAAAAAGAAAAAAATGCATAATGGAAAGAATGTCTCCCACCTGAAGCAGCTCTTAGGCCATATGATACAGGGGCTGTAGTGTGACATTACCACTAAACTGAGCCAAAAGTTTATTTCAATATGTTCTACCTTTCTCTACCCTAAATGCCAACAAAGCTGGAGGGGAAGCCAAAGTTGCTGCTCGTGTGGGAGGTGAATCTGCTGCACCAGCAGGGGGAAAGCTGAGCTGGGGCTGGTAGAGGAGGTCCTTGCGCCTGCTGGTGAGCGTGAAGGGATAGAGGGGGAAATGCTGAAGTGTAGGCTGGATTTCTCTTTTCTGTGTTGCAAGCACAAATCAGGACTGGAGAAAAAAATCATGATGAGGAGAGAGGGCTGCAAACCTACTCCCCCTGCATGTGATCAGAACACATACTGCACTTACTGGCAGTAAAGAGGACGAGATACTCATCCCCTTCTTATCTCCCCCAGCTCCCCCACGAGTCTGTCCCTCAGCAACAAGGACTCTAGTTTTAGAGCAGCTGTTTGCTTACCTGTCACAACTAACCTGCACGAGCAGACAGGCCTGTAAAGGAAATAAACTACCTACTCATTTGAAGTAAGAGTGGAATCTTTACCTGGTAAAAAACTGCATTGACTGTTGGATAGAAGAAACACCAGACACTGCCCTTACTATTTTGAACAGATTTTTTTAAGTGGACATTTTCCAAGAATAAGTAGTCAAATAAAAGAGTTATCAATTTAATCTCCTGTTTAATGTTGCGGTTGTTCACCGCAACATTAAAGAAAAACGTTCACTTTCTTGTTAGAATATAAAAAAAAAAATGTTTAATAAAGGACAATAAGGAACAAGACAATTAAGCAAAAAGTTATATGGCCGGGTGCTTGGCATTCAGCCAAGAGCATACCCTAGCTCAGAAAACACTTCTTTAAAATATACTAAGATGTTACATATTTATGGACCCGCATGCATTATTCAAACACATTCCTTTGAGTTCGCCCCCAAACCTGCCCCTCTTCATTCCATTTTATTTTTCCTTGTGGTTCCAGTCTGTCGCAGAGCCTCTGATAAGGATGATCAATAAATCCTTTTCCTGGGGGTCTGGAGTCTTTTAATACCATCTCTATCCATGTAGGATAACCCAAGAATGTGAAGAACTTCCCTATTATCTCTTACCATTTTCTGAGTTAGTTTACATGAACAAAGGCTTTTTACATTACCATGCTATAGCCCAAGAAACATACATATATCACACTACTATTTCTAAGTTTCGTTAATAGTAGAAATAGAAGAAACTATTTTAATACAGCAAAGTTTTCCAACATTATACATACAGCATTCATTGTAATATTTGCGAAAAGCCAACTTTATAATATGTATTTATAACACAGTTGTTTTTACCTTTTGCCTGTAAGGCATAGAATAAATGGGAGAACAACTGAGAAAGTTTATCCGGACAAAGAATCCTCCACAGTTTGAAAAAACTGGATAACTGGAGAGGACCAAACTGCAAGACCATAATGCTAGAATGGAATCTCTCAGAGAAAAAAGAAAGAGTTTAAAAAGATTAAGATAATAGAAGTCAACCAGTCAACTGAAAACTACCCATCCTTGAAAAAAGTCACAAGCACTAATTAGCTTGCATATTTCCAGCAAGTTGACTTTGAAGAACTTTGTTGTGGAATTATTTTTAAAACACTAACATATTACTCACACAGAACTTGTGTTTCCTGACAAATATTTGATCATTAGAGGTGTCAAAATCAGATAGGGGCCTTCTTGCAGGTTATCAGTCTGATAGCAAAATTATTTTTCTCTTTCTTAAACAAAAAATAATAGAAATATTTTAAACCCAACATGATTTTTTAGCATATGAAAACAGTCTCAGCTTTGGTCCCTTCTGGGATGTTTTTTTCCTTTGTAGAGAAGAAAGTAAGCTAGTAATTACAACATGCAGCTCTAAAACCAATTAACAATCTGCAACATGCCCCACTTCTTTTATCCTCCACTGGTAACGCTACAGGCAGCATTAGCTGTCTAATAAATAGGTGAGCACTGCTTAACACTTCCCAAGGTTTCAGCATTTCTCTTCACCCCTGGCATCAATTCTCTCTCTCTCTTGGCTATTAGCAGATCAGTCTGGCAGTATGCAGATGCTGTTCTGTTGTGTGCTCCAAGACACACACTGCCTTCGGGCTCCCTTGGGCTATGAAAGGCAGGTGGCTTATTCATGTTCTGAAGAGAAAGCTTCACTAATGACCTCGCAAAGGTCTCCAAGAGATATTCTTTTCCTAGTTAATCAGCCAGACAAAGAATTTACTTCTGCTTTGGAAGAGTGGGTATTCGTAAGGCAGCTATGAGTAGGAAAGGGCAAATGTTAAAAGTATTTTTAATATACTTGCATTTCCTGGGAGCTAAATAGTTCCGTGCCCAGCACAATGCGCTGTGAGGAAATATTAAAACTGAATGCACTCTGTGCATCGGGCTATACAGGGACCAAGTATATAAGCACTGGTCTGTACAAACCCCTGAACTGCGTTAGCAACAGCAATTTTTTATGCTTCAAATATACATGCCAAGCACCATTTTCAAGGCTGTAGTATTTGGGTTCTTTCTTCTTGGAGTCATTGTGGAGGTGTACAGCTAATACAAAAGCATGCAGGTGAATTGCCTAGTGCTCACTAGTACCACATGATGCTGCTCCTACCAGGAAATTCTGTATAGGCAGATCTGTTTCTTCTAAGATTCCTGCTAGGCACTATATTAACAAGCACAAGATAAATGCTTTCTTTGCCTGTAAAAATGAATTCATTCCCACACAAAATTGACTAGCTTGTCATGGTGTGACAGAACGCACAAAGAGGGTGTCTATGAAAGACTATATCACCTGAAAATCTGCATCCTACTTATCAATGTCTTCAGAAAGCCGTAGCATATGCACCTTGAGGATCTAAAGTATATACTGACTTTTTATACTATATGCTCCTTGCAAGTTTAATAACAACAGTTTTTCTGCAATAAAACCGGATGTGAATAAGCCAGGCTTTTCAGTCAAATACATTAATTAGTTATTGCCCACTAACATAAGTAAAACAAATAGCTTACAACAAATCATTTATCTTTCCACTTCTTTAGTCATCCAATTCCACATACACGTTTTAAGAAAGGCTAATACTAACACCCACAGTCTTTATTTGGATGTTATCTGTAGAAAGCATTTTTGGCATTTCAAAAAAAATAGGAAGAGTTTGTGTGTGTATACACTCAAATATATAAACACATATAGACACATAAATAAACACATTATATACATGCTTTCTATATATTGTCTGCTTTTTTTACAACTGATTTAAATAACAAATGATAACTTTGTTCTCAATTTACCTTAATAGAAACATTATTGAAAAAAGATCAGATTTTGGCTGTTTTGTCTACAGTCTGCTCTCTTTCTCTATTGGCTAAAGAAAAAGAGAACTTTATGAAAGTCAATAGCTGGGAACCTGGTCCTTTACACTGGCTTGTTACATCCTGAAAGTATCATAAGTGCACCATGCAACCCTTGAGTAAAATATGATCTCTGCCTTATCATTCACCCCATCTCCACCCTTGTAGATAATATTCTACACTTGTAGATACAACAGTGTCCACAGAGCATGAAATCTGTCCAAGGGATGGTCTAAACTCTTGCAAATAGAACTATTCAATAGATCATATAGAATTGTTCTGCACTACCACAAGGAATAGCAGTGTTATCCTCTAGTGTTTGTTCCACATGGCAAAAAATTGCTTTAATTGCCACCAATATGATGCCCAAAAGAAGATAAGAAAACAATCTTCTCCAAACAGAGAAACCTCAAGGTGGCAGACTGGGAGAGGTGATCCTGCCCCTCTACTCCACTCTAGTGAGATCCCACCTGGAGTGCTGCATCCAGTTCTGGGGTGCCCACCACAGGACAGACATGGGCCTGTTGGAGGGAGTCTAGAGGAGGGCACAAAGATGATTAGAGGGATGGAGCACCTTTCCTATGAGGAAAGGCTGAAAGAATTGGGATTGTTCAGCCTGAAAGTCGAAGGCTTTGGGGTGACCTAATTGCAGCCTTCGAGTTCATGAAGGGAGCCTACAGGAAAGATGGAGAGAGACTTTTTACAAGGAGTTGTAGTGACAGAACAAGGAAGAATGGATTCAAACTAAAAGAGAGTAGGTTTAGACTAGCTATAGGTAGAAATTCTTTACTGTGAGGGTGGAGAGACACTGGGACAGGTTGTTCCGAGAAGTTGTGGAAGCCCTGTCCGTGGAAGTGTTCAAGGCCAGGCTGGATGAGATTTTGAGCAACCTGGTCTAATGGAAGGCATCCCTGCCCATGGCAGCAGGGTTGGAACTAGATGATTTTTAAGGTCCCTTCCAACTCAAACCATTTTCTGATTCTGTGATTCTATGTCACCTTACTTCCTACCCAGTTCAAATTCTCCTTGAATTAACAGCAATAGTCCAGCAACCCAAAGTCCAGAAAGGTAGAACTTACTGGCAAAAGCAATTCCAAATGCTGTTATGTCTTTATTGGCTTCCAGACTGGAGTTGGCTTGCAACTACCAGGGAGTGCACAGCCTAAGGTAACACACCACTGTTAAATAAAGACACCCATATTTGAGTCAATAAATATACTCCTCTCCACTGCTCTTCATAAGATGGCCAAGCTACAGGTACATTAACAATGCCACAAGCCTTTAGAATCCATATCCATATATTTCATTAAAGAACTATTAATATTGCACCCACAGAAGCACAGTGTTTTCTCCACACATTCAATCCAGCACTTATTCTTGTCACTTTACTGTCACTTCTCGCTCTGAGAAGAACATGTAACATTCAGGTGGGGACCCAAATAGAGTTTTGCAGCCAAAACTCAAAGAGAAAAAAAATAAAAAGTAAAATTTAGGTTGCGTTAGGAGAGGAGATGGGAAAGAAGAAAGTGAACACTTTACCAACTGTTTTAATTCCAAAGTTTTGGGGCCTTTTCCTCATGCACTGCTTCCCCTTGTGCTGACTCAGAAAGATGCTTGGATTATTATATTCTTTTTGACACTGAATAACCTTAAGTAATTCTATTCTCACAACCACACTGAGATAATTTTCAGTACTTGGGGCATCACACTGTTTCTATCCAGTTCCATGTATACAAAGGGAAATGAAAAATACATATTGGGGCAGGAGGGGAAGATGATGGGAAAAAAAATTCCTCTTTGCAGATCATGACTTGAAAATCATCTAGAGAGAAAATACTCCCATTGAAAATGTCAGAAAAATCCCCTCAATGCTTCAGGTTTGGGTACCAGAGAGTTCACCATCTCACCCTCTAGTTCTGTGCACTCGGAACACTCCCTCTCTCCTGTTGGCAGGCCTCTTACCTCATTTCCATTCCAAACTCATCCCTTCTGCCAGTGAGCAAACACGGATTTGATTTGTACATTGATCCAAGCAATCACCACGTGCACGCACTCCACCACGCTCCCTGACCCCACACCCGCATGCACAAAATGCTTAACGATGCTCTCGCCCAGGGCTCTGACATGGATCACAAGCACCGACTGCCACTTGCGCAGCGTTCGCTCATGACTCCAGGTGTGCCAACAGCACTTACTGAGGCTGTAACTGCACAAGGCAGCTCAACTCTTGTTAACCAAACTTAAGCCAGTCTCACTCTACTTATAAAGCAGGCACAGCAAATCAGTCTGATGAATCTTAACTAAATTTAAATAAACTTTGATTGGGTTAAAGTGTAACATGTGTTTGGCCATTGGATCACCTACTGTAAGAAGCCCGAAGCAGTAATGTTTTAATGCATCACACCCCTGTGATTTGAAATCTCAGAGTAAACAAAACAAAGCTTGCTTCAAAAGTGCACCTCAAATCACCTTATACCAATACCTCCTACCAATGTATTCAACTACTGGTATTATGTTAATAGAGTCTACATAAATGGTCTCCTAATCACTTGATAAATTGCACAATAAAGAAGTAACTTCCATAGTTGTCAATTAGTTACATAATCAGCAAGTATTTGCTATCCATCAAACAGCAGCAGCAAATTCAACTGCAAAACACCAGACTGTACCAGGGGAATAGGGGAGCAGGGAGAAGACAAGAGAAGAAATTAAATTAATATTGTTAGTATTTCATGTCACCTGCACAGACAGTATTTTGATATTGATGCAAAGTCAGTTTTATTCCTGCTGTCCAGCAGAGCTACCAATCCCCTGCTACAAGTTGGTAATACACTCAGCTCCTCTTCTGAGCTGCCAGAAGATATGAGCAAAACAGAACCTAAAACTGATCTTGCCACGATAAAAGAAATTTAAAAAAAAAAAAAAATCACCATCACTAAAAACAACCCTGAAAGAAACTCTTTTCCTACTGTTTTGGACAATCAAACTATTGCCAGAGCAGACCTAATGTCCACCACTTACTACATGTCTTTTCAGTGCCAGCATTTAGTGACAAACGATTTCAAACCCTCTCCATTCAAAATACTTTTGGTTGTTATTTCCCTGGAAATTTTAAACAGATGACAAAAAAAAAAAAAAAAGTAACTGCAACCAAATCCAGACACAGACCCCAGATGCAGAAGGATATAAAGAGGAAGAAATGACTGGAAGACTGAAAGACACAATGAAAGAAGCAGTTCTGACTGAAATCTCAAATTTGGCTTTATTTCAGCTATGATGTCCGATACTACTGCTGAGGGTGAGGCTGAGATTCTGACTAGAACACACTGCAAATCTGATGTGCTAGAGGTATGAGACCTAGTTTCTTCTGGCCTTCACTTAGTACATTCCTACCAGTGAATAGGACATCTATTCTGTGTGTTGCACAGAATAGGTGTCCTATTCACTGGTAGGATTGTACTAAGGACATTGCAGTGTGCTACCTTTGCACAGAAACAGATGCAGGACACAAAATTCACATCCTCCAGTTTCATGCACTGACCCGTGAACAATTATTTGAAAGCTCCATTGTCAGCAGAAAGACAAGGTTCCCTAGGGCAGTGAATTACATATCAAGGCCACCAATATCTTTACTGCCCACTGACTTCACAGGACCTGCTCATTTCTTTGTGGTTAAGGCCACGGGTCAGGACAGGAGTACAGGCTGTGTTCTGTGGCAAAAGCAGGACAAGAACCATTACTCTAAAAGATGGTTCAACTATATTTTATTTTGTGTTTTCCTGTTACTGATAATAGAGGAGTCTGGATAAAAACCTTGACAGTATAAACGAGCAGGGATTTTATATATTTTCAATGGAAACACGCCTTTAAGTCACCTTGTTTAAGAACACAGTTATATATGCCACATGTTTTCACCAGGATTTTAAAAGTCAGGAAAGGTCCAACACTTAGAGTAGCAATCCGAATGCTTAAAATAACGTTAAGCATTGCAGACCACAGTATTACATGTGGCAGTAAAACTGAATCTTTAGGGCATGACTAGATACATCTCCAGTCAACTTAAGCTCAAAGTTACAATGAATTATTTAGAGATTACAAAATAAAGACAAGAAATGGCTGATGATGAGAGAAGAAAGAAGAGAGAGGTCTGCAGCAGCTACAGGCAAAATTAAGGTGTGGCTAGTTCAATCCATTAGGCGGCATTTGCCATTTTGTGAATGAGGGACTTGTGAGGGAGCAGGCACAGCAACAGTGTAGTCAGCAAATTACCTTTTCTGTGCTAGAAGGGGCACACAGTTGCTAATCTCAGCAGATTGTCTACTGATACACACTGTTTCTCCTTCAAGGATTCAGCAGGTATTGCAAACATTGGTCCTTCTTTTCCTTTAAAAGTCTAAATCTTTCAAAAATTCTATGCCAGATCTTCTATACCTGCCCTCTCACGTTTGTGTACCAGATCTTCTTCCATTTCCAGTCTGCAAAGTAACATAACATTGAAACACTACGAAAGTGTTGATTTTGCTCCCTTAAAATAAAATCATGAGCACAAGAACCACCAATGAATGTGCACCAGATTTTACCCAATGGTAATATAAATGTACAAGCAAAGCATTACTTGTGTGTCTGCATGTCTGGCTGGCTGGACAGACAGGCAAGATGAGATCCACTCAGTGAGAATACTGGGTGAACAAATATTTATTGAGAATTACTCAGCTGTGATACAGAAGGGGATTCACGGCATGGTGCATCTGGACTCTGCTCATTTTTTATGAGATAATTGCGCCACGGACTACCTCAAACACGGCATGACTGAAGGATTTGCCTTTTAAATTTAAGAACATGGAACGGACAGGAATTAAATCCGTCATGCCTCTGTGTAGCACACAATGGAGGAAGAATATAAATAAACAGGCAACCAGAATGGTGCAATAAGAACAGGATTAATCCAAGTGTGATTAATTCAGTGTCAGATTAAAATTGATAGTGCCAGCTGTATCGGGTCCATTCTGCCACATTATTCTCGCCTGTCATTTTTTTTACGTCCATCTTCTTCCCATTTCCTTGGTGGATAAACCTGCAGGAGAGTTAATTGTCACATACACGGATTTAATCACATTGTCCACACTGTTTGGGGGCCTTGCCTTCAGCGATCCATGACTAATTGTTGTGGTAATTTTTCAATCATTAACAGCACCGCATATGCTGCGGACAAATCCCAGGGCACCCACCAAAGCCCGGGCGGCCAGCGGCGCACACGCCTCCATCAAAGCCCCGCGCCCCGGCCGCCGCCCCCCTCGCCCATCGCCGGCTGCATCCCGCCCTCGGGGGCGAGCTCGGCGCTGGTACTGCCGCCTTCTCGGAGGCAGCGCTGCCAAAGCGAGGGAGGGGAGGGGTGAGGGGAGCGCGAGGACATTAAAACTCCATCTGGGAGGGCTGGCGGGGCTCTCGCTGCCGCCCCGCTCCCCCCAGAGCCGCCGCGGGTGCGCCCGTGGGACGGGGGCGGCCCCGGGGGAGCCCTCGGGCGGATGGAGGCACGGCTCTAATCACCTCGTCAGCCCCACTCGCCTTCCCCCTCTCCGCTAATTACACGCGCCTCATAAGGCACAGAAAGGCGAGCCAGAAGCTCCCCTCCTGCTCCAAAGCCAAGTAAGAACCGGAACGTAACAAATCGCTGCACCAGCAGCCCTGCAGCAGCGGGAAGGATCAGTGCCTCGGCGCTTCGGAGGGAGCCGCGAGGATTACATGTAAGTGCCACTGTCCGTCCAAGCTACGTGAACCAAGTGACCCCAGCTCAGCTGGCAGAGACCTCGTCTGGGGAAGGAGGCGGCCGGCATTCCCAGTCACCTTCTGACTTCTCGTTCCCGGAGCAATTTATTCGCTGACGGAGGCGTACACACCCTCCAATGGTGTACGCCTGGGTCCCTGCAAAAAACAGTATTGGGTTCGCAGCTTGGAATGGACCGAATGGGAAAAGTCATGTTCTACTCTCGCTCACCACCCCGTTTCCAAACACATTAACATATTTAACTGTTTTATGCGCCTGGGACTTCACACTTACAGTTGATGCATATCAGCATCCTTAAGGAAGGCTTGAATGGGGGAAGGAAAAAATCAGATGAGATGTTGCAGTACCTCTGCCTTAAAGAGACCACTTTAAAACAAGGTGGCATTTCAGCAATCACCCAGGTGGCTTTAGAAAACGCTGATATAACATTTAATTATTGAAAGCTATGGTAGCAGTAATAGTGACTATCGAAATATAAATGCAAGCAAAGAAGAAAAGAAAAAAAAAGAAGAAAAGAAGGAGAAAACCAAGAATTAAGAGCAGAACAAGACAGGATTAAACAAAGACAGGCCCCTCCCTTTGCTCCCTCGGAGTGGGGGAGAGAGAATCCCCAGCTACACAGGGGAGTAAACAACACCATCCTAGACTTGGCTTCTGATTGAAGCCATAAAGAAGAAAAGGGAGGGGGAAATCGCGTCCTTCCCACAAGTTTCTGACAGTCACAGCACCGGCACTCTTATGCAATCGTTACATAAGTCGTGCCGGGACCGGCGCCTTCCCCGCTCCCTGCCCAGGCGCAGGGCAGGCAGGGCACCCCCGCCTCCCCCCACCGCATCGCGCTCTGCTCCGCTCGCCCCGGGGCCGCAGATGCGGGGTGATACACAGATACGGAACTTTTTATTCTCTTTTTATTCTATTCCTCTGCACTTTTTATTCTTTTTGATATCTTTCTCCCACCACCCATGAGCTGCTTTCTGCAAGGGTGGGGGAACACTTAGTGGCACACAACTGGAATAATCTTTCTTGCTTTTTTTCTCCCCTCTCGTTATCCCAAAGAACACTGCCCTCTCAAACCAGAGGAAAGGGTGACAACACGTAGATAGTTTCTTAATTTCTGCACGTAGCAGTGTCGCTGCTGTAATCACACTGCATTGAGCCGGTGTCACTGACAGAAGAACCACATGAAGTTTATGGAACCACCTATAGCCTACCAGAGATGACAAAAGAGTCCAGCAATGGCAGATGGCATGTGAATCACTGCACAGGCAATTAACAGCTAGCTGACGGATTTTGACGTGCTGGGGAGGACAGAGGGGGTTTTCTCTGCTCCTAGCAGTTCTCACCAGAGGGGATGGAAATAGGCATTAGTCTCACTTTGCCCCCACAGAGCCTTAGCAACCATTCTTGCTGGGTTTGAGGCTTCTGTACTGCTAAGCACTTATAAGCACCCAGTGCAGAAAGATTTGCAGCAGCAATAAAAATGCTGTATTTTTACCTTGATGAGATCAAGTCACAGCTGCTGCAAAGCAGAGTGTTTTAGGCAGAGTAAAAAAAAAAAACAAAAACACAAAATACCCACCTATGCAGCAAAGGACCACAGCCGCCAAGCCAAGTGCTGTGAAAACATTACAGTGCTGTAAACAGTGATTGAAAATGCATCAAAAACATCGAATGCTTCTAAGCTACAATGACAAATGTATTCTGGAACTGTTCAAGTTGGATAACTCTCAAAATGAATTTTTACAGTAGACAGTGGTACTAAATTTTGATCAGAGAGCTAATGCAGAGCCCTTCAGCATGAGCCTAGTCAGCATATATCTTTATCTTCAAGTCAGTAAAAAGAATAATATAAAAATGTTCTAGTAAAATAATGCCCAGCAAAGGTCTCCTCCTCTTTGTGGATGCAGTGCAGTCCTTGGATAACACTGAAGCAGGGACATTATTCTGAGCAGTCTGACTGGCAGCATTGTGAGCAGTAACACTCAGATGGCTAATAGCTTAAAAACCCAAGGTGACCATTAGTTTTCCTAACATTTTTTAGTTTGTTTGCACATTAGTTGCCAGGTCAGTGCTAGTTTTTGTGAGCTCTACAGTGGGGATTCTTTCTGTACTTTTTACTTGCTCAGTGCATGCTCAGGAACAGTAATCCCTTTTGGGGGGCTCCTTGCACTGATGCAAGTAATACCATTAAAAAACCCCTCCAGCCTCACAGCACAGGTGCTCTGCCTCTGGAAGCACAGTATCTAAGTAACCCTTTTTGCTGGAGGAACAGCTCTACCGGCCATCATTGATACCTGGACTAAGCAAGCTTATCCACTTTAGAAGGGCAGCACACCAGCCTGTATTTTTCCATCCCAAAGTGGGCATGATGGTAGGGATTCAGAAGAGGTCGGATGATGGTCCCTTGCAAAGAAACAAGATGCTGACAGTAAGACTTTCATCAACATCTTGCTTCCACATCAGACAGCTCTTCTTAGGACCTGTTCAGTTTTGCATTTCCCAGGAGCCAGAGGCTGTGTCTGTTTTCCAAAGCCTGTGGTTCCAACGTTGTGCCAGGCCTACAGCACACCATTCAGCACCTGCCTACAAGCTATTCCATGCTATAGGTTGCTCACTCTTCACTAAAATCCAAGGCCACTCTACTTCTACCAGCTAGAGATTTACTGAATACACTTGCTGACTTCCCAGGCTACCTTGCAATTGCTGACTGAATTCCACAGCTAGGTATGACAGCATTTTGCAACTCCTGATCAAGCCTGAAGCAACAGTGAAAAGTCAATAGGTTATTATCTCCATTTCATACACAAGTAAATTGAAGAAGACTGTGACTGCAACAGAGATGTTAAGTTCAAGCAAATGCTACTGAATAGTTTTAATACAGATATTATGCCTTCCATACAGTTAACTATGCAAGTTTTCTAAAGAAAGCAAACACCAAATCAAATCAATTTTCAGCTGTAAGCATGCCTGTGATCTAATCTTATTCAGTGCAGAAAAAGTGCTACATACTTCATGTACATTATTACTAATCACCAGGACAGAGGCAAATGGTATATCACCATTATGAAATTGCATACCATTCTGCAGATGGAACAAAGACTACAAATATATTTAGAATGTTTAAGAATTTATTTGAAAACCTAGTAATTTTATCATATATCAGAAACTTCTACAATAGGAACAGATCTAAGGATCTGATGATTTAGGCATTTTGCCAGCCATGGAGACCAGAAGATGTAATTATGCAATAACATGACTACAGGTGATGTTTCAGCAGCTATAACTCAGGTAGTCAATGATCATCTTGACAAACAAGGAATTATACCCCATGTACATCTTAATCTTGTCTAGTTTGACAGAGCTTAATCATATGAACTATAACACATGGAATTTGAGTGCCATTGAATTCCAGATAAATTGTTAAAATACAAAAAATATATANGTTTAGAAAGGATGCTGTAATTAAAAAGCACCAAAAAAAAGAAACCTACGATGCAAAGTGTTACCTTCCAAGTGGAAGGTGACAAGGTAGCAGTAATGCTGCCCTTACTGAGGACAAACAACTGAGGAGGGCCTGCCTCTGAGTGGATTGTAAGATGACCTGGGACAAGTCACTAAATTGAGTAGTGTCACACTTTCCCCTTCTGTAAAATGTGCCTGATAATATAGCTTTTATAAAAAGGCATGCTGCTGAGAATTGCTACATAGGAGCACCATTTTTATTGTTGTCCAACAGAGGGCATCTAAGCAAGACAACAAAGACTGGCCACATTTCTGTCACTGAGAATAGTCAGAAGCAGTGTTCCACTCCATTATGTTTTCCCCACATGCCTTAAAAAGCAAACAAAACCTCAACAAAACAACCAACCACCACCAAAAAAACCCCAATGAGTTCATCAAACAGAGGTCTCGGATGCACTTCAGCAGCTGAAGACACACTGCTAGCAGATCTGTAGATTACTGCTTTCTCAACCCTATGGCACCTACAGGTATTCCAAATCTGGCTTGGATCTGAAGTATCATGTTGTAAGGGTATTTGCATGATGACCAACAGTAAGGTTTGAGGACTTTTCCATAAGGTAGGACTCCACTGCAGGAAGACTGCGGTCTAATAAGGTTAAAGTATTGTGGAAGAGGCATGCAAGGTCTTGGGAAAATATATCCCTTCTAAGCCATTAGACTTTACTTAGCTTTAGCTGGAGGTTTTTCAAATGACATGTCTGTATCAGAACAAAACCAAAACCCCCTAAATTTCATTTAGAAAAAAACATCCAAACAGAAAGACTGGGATTCCTCAAACATTTTCTCAGTTCTGGTTCCAGTTGCTACTGTGTCTTAATCTTCAGCTGTGAAGAAACAGCTACTGCATCTTTCTTATTCCTTATTTTCACCAGCACTCAGTTTCTCATACTTATTCCTAACACAACATTTTATTCCAGTCCCACCCTTACTCTCAGAATGACTCCTCCTCATGCTTTTCGCCTCTCACAGAGCAAGGCTTCAGCTTCCATTTCACACCTCTGCAGACATGGAAAGCATGTCTGTACACTGGATTACCCAAACTAAAACTGTCATTCTACAAGAACAGTTGAGCAAGGAACTCAAAGTCAATGGACCAGGTCACAGACTGTCAACAGAGGCCTTCAATCACCTGTCAAACACCTTCACTGTTCAAGCCATAAACCCAGAACCAGGAATAAAGCAAAGCCTGAAACAAATCCTAGCCCTCAAAATTCAGTGTCTTGCCCAAGACTTCCACAAGAACTGGAGAACAGAGCTGATGAGCTCATGCAGGCATCTCCCCTGCTGTCAAACTTCCTTGACACAGTTCCCTCAGCTGTGGTTTGAAAATCTACTTGCGGTTGTCCTTCAGATGGCAGCATACTTGCTCAATTACTCTCTTCTGCTATGAAGTCTTTTGGGTTTCTCCAGCAAGCCTGGGAAGGCCCTTCCAGCTCTGCATTGCACAAATGTGTGGAACACATAAAAGAAATTACAGATTCAGTGTCCCTTAGTTCACCTTCCTTAAACTCCACCTGTGAATTGTACCGTCACAGAGCTCTTTTCCCTAACTTAAGGTGTATGCATTTTTCCTCGAGCCCCAGGAGGACAGAAATAATGAAAGGGAGATGGGAGTAAAGCAGCAAAAAGGTCACCATAGGAGAACTCTAGCTTTTCAAATTGGAGCCTTTCAAGAAAAAAGTTGCTGATTTTCTCTTCCTGCAGAGTATCATAAGGCAGCAAGAAGGTCATTGTAGGGGAACACTAGCTTTTTCAAAATTGAGCCTTTCAAGGAAAGAATAAATTATCTTCTCCTACTGCTGAGTATCACACCTGCAGGTCTCATAGAAAGAAGACAGGAGGCTGTCTGTTGAAAATAAGTGAAGGATGTGCTCTTTTTTATGATTGCAACTGCATTTCTACCTCTAACAATTATCATATTAATTTAATCTGCAAAAACAATGCCATCATGATCTCAAGCTCTGGGCAGGCTTGCTGTAAATGACTGCTTTTCCTTCCCTTCCTCTGAAAAACCCAATGGTCAATTTGATGAAGAACACCAGAATGAGACAGGGCTCTGAGGGTTGTTAAAATATTTTTTATTTAATTATTGATCCATGAAGAAGAGGAAAGAATCGGAGAACATTTTCTGTTCAACATCAGAGCAGCCACAGAGGTCTATAGGAAATGAGCGGTTGTACTACTACTGCAAGTGCTCCTCTGCTTGGCGTAAAATGACCCGAATTTCCATCTATCTCATCTTCTGATTGCAATCCCTCTTGTTTTTAAATATTTCCTTCAAAGTATCTGGTCAAAACTCCAGGGAAACACCATTGTTTATGAAAATTGTATAATGTAACAATTATTATTTTAAAAAAAAAATCAGCTATCAGTCATGTGAATGTCCACTGATGATCGTGCATGCTTTCCTTCTCTCCCCTCTCCTGTTATTAAGACTTAGTGCCTCTGTGACAGCCACAAAGATGACATAGAGAACTACTGATGGGGCACCACAAAAGTCACTCTATTTTCTATTCACTGAATTACAGTCATACATATTGAGTGCATTTTTCTCTCCATCCCAGGATATACAGGCTTGCTTCTACTAAGATCATTTTGTATTGACTAACTGCATAGAAACAGAAACAGCACAAATCATACTTTTTTTGAGCTAGAAACCGGTCTGCTCAGCATCACGTGCTGCCAAAACAAAACAAAAGAGCGGTTTGCTCCTTGTCCCACTAGGACAGCAGCTCACAGGGTCACATTTAAAGCAATGCAGATAGTCACCAGGGCATCACTCTCATCACCTGGATACTATTATAAAACCACATATATGGCACAGAAAAACCTTGGGTATCCACTTAGGATGCTACAGCATTTTTCTAATGTTTGCTAACAGCTCCTCCAATCAGCCATATGCAGAATATAGCAAGTGCTTATGCACAGTCTGCTCCCCTTCACTAGTGATGTGTGAAAGCTGAGAGCACAGTAATTTCTGTGCCACAGTAACTTTTGTTTAAAACTAGTGCACAATTAAGTGCATCTTCATATGGCTTAAGTGAGCTGACCCTCCAGAACTTTCTGGAGTGGCTCTAGTAAATTCTCACTTTCTTTGTTCCTATTGCTCACGTGCCTATGATGTCCAAAACCTGCAATCCGCTTATTAAACCTTCTCTGAACATGGCCAGAACTTCAGGCTGCGAGGAACCAGACAAATACATAAATAACCATGAGAGGGGCACAGGGCAATCTTGCAAGCAGAGAACCCTAGAGAAAATAAACTCTCCTATATAACATGAACTGCCACCTCTTATGAAATAAATAAAAATAGCAGCAGCAAGTGGCAATATAGATAATGTAGAGTTTTTTCTTTCTAAGATCACCAGCTTTTATTCAATAAGACTATAAAGCAATTTAGCACTTGGAAAAGTGAGTAATTCTGCTCCCTCTTGATTGTAATATGATGAGTTCTAATACAATAGCAGAGATATACTGGCAATTATAGTTTTTGCTGTGTACAATGCAGCAGTATTGTATTAAAACTATATTTCCACGAGATAAAAAAAAGGAGTCCTAGTCAGGAGTTTATCTTTGACTGTCACTTTTGAAGCATGCTAAGCAAGTCTGAACTGATATGAGAAAAGGATTCTCCTCATTGTACTTTTTCTTTTGGAATAATTCATTAACTAAATACTTTTCAGCCAGTACAGTCAAAGCCCTAGCTGGAGTCCCTCACCTTATTTAAATAGATCCTACTAACTTTTCTTCTGTTACAATCCCCACTGCTATTTCATCTCAATCATTGTTCTAAAAGAAATTCAGTAAATCCACTTTTATTTAAAAAAAAACCAAAAAAACAGAAAAGGCTTTGAATTACCATGTTGGTGACAATCTCTGTTATTAGAATAAAGAAGAGTGGTACTTTTGACTGAGCAACTTCAGGGTTGAACACCTTCTTTTGTTACTTTTTCCTGTCTCTCCATAATTTTAAGATAAAGTAGAAATAAAAGTCATTGCAGGGTGAGGAGTTGAACACCTCTAAAACTGCAGCCACCAGTTTAGGGTTTTTTATCAGGATCTTTTTTTTCCCCTTATTTTTTTCCTTGATAAAGCCAACATTTTCACCAAGAGAATATAGAACTTGCCTAGATTTTCAAATATTCAGCTAAAATTTTTAAATAATCCCAATGACTTCAAAAGCAAGGAAACAAACAAGTACTTTCCCCCTCCACTCTCCATCTGCCCAAAAAAAGAAAATAGGCACAAGATGGTTTCCATGATTACCTATTAAATTCCATTTGTCGCTACATACAAAAGTTTTCTTGGACTCTGCCATGGTATTTAGGATCAAACTTATTACTGATGCTCACGTCACAGTCATCAGAATACATAATTTATGACATCCATTCTGCTCAGGAAAGAGATATTGCTTTAATATCTATTAGTAATCTGTAAAGTTATTTAAATGAGGGAAAAGTGTTAATAAAGGCTGACATTTTTCCCTGATTCATTTCAGGTACACCAGCAAATCCTGCCCCAAACTAGCTGGTACACTGCCTGGAACAGGCTGTCCCCTCTCTGTAGCTGTGCTGCAGTTGCCTTCCAGCAGCGTGGAAATGCCAAACGTGATCTAGGATTCTTTACTTCCTTCTGGAAAAATGTTTATCCATCACAGCATTATCACCGTCTGAGCACCTTTTTATTCACATGTTGTAGATTTTATCCTCTCTACTGCTTGTAGACACTTCCTGTTTATGAATGCTGAACAGGAAAGTAAATCTGGGTGCCTGTAGATGAAGCCGAAGCAAAACTGAAGCTAAGGTAGTCTTTGTAATACAAGTGGAAATGGCACCAGTGGGGCTGACATATATTTCTACAAAGCTACAGTTCATGACACCATGCAAGGTTTTTCTGTTGGCAGGCAGTAATGATAAAGAAGCAGTGGCCCAACCCTGGCTCTTGAGCTGTTCTGTGTTTGCTCACATGCGATTCAAACATGGTCCCCAGCCAAGGCTCGCCCATGTGGTCAGCAGTGGATCAGTATGCACTGGCACACGGACAGCTGGGCAATCCAATCTTCTCAGACTCCAGCCAGAATGAGCCATGAGAGGCTGCTGCCACTGGCTCAGCCTGGACTGCTGCCAGAGCCAGGCTGTCAGCACTAGAAAGCTGCCACTCTCTCTCAGCTACGCGACATGCTTGGGTGTTCCCTTCCTCACCCTCTAAAGACATGAGCCTTACTCATCCCTCTGATAAATGGCATGGAGTTCCAAAGGCTGACCACCCACCCACACTGCCACTGGTTTGCTATTTTCTTAGTACACCTGCACAGCAGAGAGGGGGAAGAGGTGCACGTTCAGCTCCAGCAGGAGACCTGTGTTCACCGATTCCTCTCACCAACTACCAACCTCAAAGACAAGACATGAGGCACAACAGAAGTATCCTAGCCAAAGCGTCTCCCTCCAGAAATGAGAAATCAAGACTGCATTTGCAATCTAGAGAAGAAAAATACTTCCTAAAATGCTTGATCTAATCTCAGCTGAACCGAATCTGTCTCATCCGAGTTTCATGTATCAGAGTCAGAAACAGTTAGAGACATGCCTGTAAAATATCTTCTCCAGCCCCAGCTGCATAGTCCTGGGAAATGTCCTGGGAACAGCAAAAATGAATATTGCAGCGCAACAAAAACACCCAGAGGGTATCCTAGCCTGATGAGGAATTATATCAGGCTCATTGAACCTACTCTTGGCTGATTAAAAACATTCAGCATTCACCATATAATAGTGTAGTAATTCAATAGTATTATTTAGATGCATTTTCACTTGCATACATAAAGCCAAGAGAAACACCATTTCTCTGCCATAAACTGTTGCTCTTCAAGGTTTCTGAGTACCACTTTCTTTTACTTGGGAGCTGCTTAATAAACTATATTCATCATTATTTAGCCTTCTCTTGCGTGTGGTGCTCTAGTCCTCCTTCAGGATCCCAAGGAGACAAATCATAGTGAATTACTAAACGTTTAATTTACTTTTGATTAAAAAACTTAAGGGAAGGAGAAGCAATACATACACATGGGCAAACTGCTTCAAAGGAAATAGAAACTTTGGAAGGTGCAACTGCTTATGTCTTTTTTTCTTTTTCTAGATTTCAAATGGACTAAAACAGGTATGTTGAGGGGAGTTCTTATTCACTTAATGGAAACATGTGCCGGTCAGTCAAATAAACATTCCTGCTGATTTCAAAGTTAGTCTTAGATTGAATTAACCCTTTGTCACATACCTTTTTGTGTAGGAGAATATGAAGCATGAAGACAATACAGTTTTTTAAATTATGAAGATAAAGAACTGATATTCCAACTAAAAATGTAATCTTGCACCATGAAAAGGAAATTACCCTCTAAATCTACTGGCATTACTACTCTTAACAGTAAGCTAGAAAAAGCACATAAAACCACAAACTCAAATGGCCATCCAAGTTTTATAATAACTACTTACTTCTAAGAATCAATCCTATACTTTTTCTTCCACAAGATATCTCTGTAAACAAATAACACATTTCCCAGGAGTAGGTATAATAGAATTGTCATAAAATGGAATACTGTATTTGTTCTATATATACAAACACTACAGATTGGAAGCAAGCTTATATTAATTCTTTTGAAGAATCCTGACTTTAACACAGATAATGAATATGTCAAAGGTAATAAAATCAGAGAAAGCAACATTTCAAAAATTTTATGGGTTCCTTCTGTATGAAAAACTTGATGAAAAAACAGCTTTAAAAATAGAGTTGTAAATGAAGTAGAAGACAACAGGCAAATTATCTTGACAAGGAAAAGCGAGGAGCAGAGGCAAGATTTAACTTTATAACACAACACACGCATCAGACCTGGTGGTGTAGCCAGAGAGAACAAGAGAAACAAAAACAAGAGAAACAAATGACAAATAAAACAGTGTACCCTGTGATTGACATGAGCATCACCTCTGTATAACTCATTTCTATGTTTTGGATTACTCATCAAGGCAAGGCTTGGGCTTTTTTCCAGTCAGTTCAAAAGAAACCAAAATGAAATCAACCTCAAAAAGCAATTTTCATACAAACACAAGAAATAAACTCTCTTCAATTTCTTCTTTGAGTAGAAAGGAGTTAGAAGAAATAACTGTTCTATATAAGAGTCATCCCACTTTTAAAATATGTACTCTTTAGAAACTTGAACCTCTAAAGTCCTAAGAGTCCAGATCTAATCCTGCCAAAATTTAAATCCCAAGCTACAGCTCAGCTCATGTGTAAATATGTAGAAGTGCTGTATCTACTCCCTTTGCAGGACAGGGATGCTCAGCGAACCACCAGTTATGTTTGCAGTCACAAAGGAGGGTGGCACTAATTGCTGGTGTAAAGATGCTAAGAAAGTGGCCAATATTTCTGTTGTCACTTGCTATAGATGATTCCTTTACAGTCAAGAGATGTGGTAGTCAGCTAAGAACACCTAATTGCCACTCCACACCCCTCAACTTACATGACTGGGCCTTTATATAAATTACTTAAAAGTCAAGTACATGTTTTGCTGGTAGCCACCTGGAGCCACTACAACCACAGCTCCTCTCTTCATACATTCAGGGTGGAATACCACAGATTTTCAGGGAAAATCAGGTCCTCTGCCCTATTACTTATTCCCTTATAAACTGATCAGCATTGTCTTAGGTACACACATCTCTGGATGTGCTACATCCATACATTTGTGAGTATCTGTATGATGCCTGAAGAACAGAGATAAAAATTCAGTCAAGATTAAATTCAATCACAATCAATTTCTCTAAAAGCCCACAACTCCACACCAGCTCCATGCCTGAGCAATGCAAACTTTCAGTGG
>WAAG01040425.1:34526-68055 GCA_013390105.1 Tichodroma muraria
TTACCCAGTGAATGACTAAGAATGAGGCTGGCTGTTCTCCCTTGGAAAATCCTGATCTGGTCTAACATTTAAAAATGTGAAATTTCAAGGGTGAGAAAGTGCTAAGGAAGCCCACGCCTGAGAAAGCTGAAAAAAAAAAAAGTGCTGTAGAAACCTCTGGTGTTTTATGTACATCCATTCACACACACACAAATGTATACAGTAATTGTTTGGAGACACAGTTTAGCTCTTTTCACACCCATTGGAGGATCCTAATCATAAGAGCTGAGCAACATAAAAGCTTTTGAAGCAGAAAGCCTGGACATTGGTGTGTTATGTCTAATGGAAACAATATTACACAGCAGTCTTTCACTTCCGAGACTGATTAGAGCTGTATTGTATTTACCACACTATGAAGATAATAACCTGAGAGAACATTAGCATAAATCATTAATTCATTGTGGGGAAACTCTGGAAGAGGATATCTTTCTAAAAGGAAAATGATCACATTAAAATGCAATCAAACTTTGAGGAAAACAAGCTGTGCCAAGTAAATGGTGCCAAAATTAAGTAATTCGTAGTTATCATACTTGGTTGTCAACAGGAAGAATTTAGAGCACATGAAAATACAACAACAGCTTAGCAAACCAATGGGAAAAAAATCAACTGAGCGTTATGCTGGCTTGAAAAGGGGGCTTGTTGTGAAAGCCCACTTGCTGGAATTAAACAGATCATATTCCAAAAGGCTCACATACCTAAGAAATAGTACTGGAAGACACTGAACAATGCAGGACTGAGCACAAATACACTGTCCTGTGCTTACTAAGAATTGCCTATCCTCAGTAAACGAAAAAGCAAGCATGCAAAATTCTCCATATAAAAAATAATTAGAAAAAATCCACCAATTTCTTCTCTCCTTATTTAATACTTATGTGTCAGTTTTAGAAAGCAAAATGGTCAGGTGACAATGCTCTGTAATAATTTCAATTAAAATAAATGATGTTGCTTTTAATGCAATTTACAACCTCATAAATAACCAACCTGAGGAGAAAAGCAACAAAAGAAAAAAGCTACCCATCATTTACCCAGCGGCCAAATAGCAACATGAAAGATATCACATTCCTCTTCCTATACTTTAAATACAGAGGAGAATTTTGATATTCCAAATATTAAGGGATGTTATTTGCTATTGATACTTTTAAATCATTACTAAGAATGCACTTGCCATCTCTTGGGAAAGAAAAAAACACTACATGCCCTAACTTGCAGGCTCTCTTTTAAAGCTGACATCTGTCTGTCTCCTTACTGCACAAAATAAAAGGCAAGCCTTCTGTTTGCAGGCTTCAGGTCACTTGCTCAGTTGCTACCCTCAAATCACAGCATGCGAGGGCTGCATTCCACCTGAGGAGTATTTGTGGTGGCTGCCACGCAGAGATGTCTGTGCTCACCAGGGTAGAAGGGGCATTCCAGGCTGTGAAGCTGATGGCACTGGAAGTGTTTGTTAACAGAGATGTCAATGAAGAAAAAGAGTTTCAGTACCTGAGTTAACAAGCTGCTGCTCCATGACCCCGCACCCCAGGACCTCCATCCATTCTCCTTGGAAGTTGATCTCCATCTCAAAGGAAGGGTGAGTAAATGGGAAGTAGCAATCTACCCATCTGACTTGCAGTCCTGTAGCAGTGTTTAAAAAATAAATAAATATGAAAGGGTGTATGCTTAAAAGGCCATCCCTCCAACCATCTGTAAAACTTGCCCTTCAACTAATGACATGAATTACAGCAATCCAGAGAAAATAAATAGCAAACAAACTAATTTACAACACTTGTGCGAGGCGATAAATCTTAGAACCTGTGGAAAAAAATGACCATGTCTTTTCTAATATGAAAAATGCTTTGTGCAATTCAAGCACCCTTTGAAACCAAATCAATCATTTGTCAAACTCTAGCAACCACCTGGCATTGAACAAAAATGAGCCAAGATAATGGGAAAGTCAGTAATTTTGTTATTCTTTGCACCAGGAAATGACTAACTGCTTCTCACAGGAAAAGCTAGCTAAGACTTTAATTTTTACTAAGAATTTTATGGATCATCTAGGCAAGTAATTTCTTCATCAAAACTTAATTAAAATACAGATTTATTCTTTCTGTATATATTTAAAAATGAAAATTTAAAATAGATATTAATATACATAAATAGAAATATATTTTCACAGATTTGCACATTTTTAAGGTATGCAACACACACACACAGCATTCTGGACCTGGTAGATAAGTGTAAGGGAAAAGTCCCACTTGGTAATTCCCCATCATCCTCCCCAGCTCAACACCCCTGCAAATACCACTGTGCAGAGCAAGGAAAGTCCTGGAATCTCAGAGCAGTGCAACCAGAAGAGGGCAAGGTCTTCAGTGCTGCCAAAAGCAGAGTTGTTGTCAAAGCCCTCATTATATTTGATGAGTTTTAGTTCTTCTAATGATTTACAGATACTTTGTTTCACTAAACAATTTTTTCTAACCATTAGGTGTCAGGAAAGAAGTCTCAGAAACATGAACCATAAAAACTCAAAAAAGAACTGAAATGCAAATTCTGTAAGCTAAGCTAATGCCTTAACCCCAAATAAATCTTCTCTTCAGCTAAGAACCAGGCAGGTCCAGCTTCAAAAATAAGGAGCACTGCAAAGGTAGTGTGGGTGACAGCAACCGTTAACATTCCTGGTTTGATCTTCAGGTTTTTTGGGGGTTGTTTCATAAAAGGAATGTAAAACATGAAATTACATTATTCATACCAAAAGTTTTTCAAATAAAATATTTTATGTACACTTAAGAATTAGATCCTCATTGATTACGTCTGAAATATGAAATGTGGCTACAGAAGCTGAAACAATAAATTACAACAAAGGTGTAAATGCATGGCCATAACATAAAATACCTCCTAATAGTCACAGGGAACTTTTCTAGATGCTATGAAATTTCAAATGGCAAGGCAGTTTTCAAAACAAACAGACTGGTACTTCTAGATTTTCTCTGCTTTCTTAAAAACCAGCCTCAGGAAAGTATATGAGTAACGAAAAAGCTTTTTGATAACTATATATACAGAAGTCAGAAAACTGGAAGAATTTGCAATAGTTTCATTCACAATTGTACTGTGACTTACAGCAATCACTTTATTGCTCTCTTTTGTCTGCATGACAATAAAAAATACATAGATGAAAAGAGTCATGTCTATACAATAGTATGGTGTGCAGAAAACATTTTTATAATTTCCCGATCTTGGCATTTTTAATCCTTGGGCTGTGCACATATAAAATATTCTCATTTAGCTTGCAAAATTTGCAACTGTAGCAACTACATTGAATATTCAACTAGTTTGTGTTCAGTAATAACATTCAGATAATGGCTTCTTATTAATCCTCCGATTACTTAAAAAATGAAGCTCTGGGAAAAAAAGGATTCCTCAGCTGTTTGTTCTTAATTAAAATAAATTTTAAAAGGTAAAAAAAGAATTTAAAGCTCTTTTTATTTTTGAATTTTAATGCATATTAGTACTTAAGAGGCTTCTGTTTTAAATGCAAATAATCAAACAAACAATATTCTGAATAAACCAAAACAAATTCACAATGAAGAAACAACTCTCACCTTCATTCTGTTCTCTAAATTAATAGTTAATCCCACATACCACAATAATTTTATTCATACAGTATCCAGGCCACCTGGGAATACCTCTGTAGTTTATATTCAAGTGTTCTTTCACACTTTTGGCTCTAGAAGACCTTACTGAAAAGCAGAGAGTGCTCAGCCTTTGGCAACATTAACTGCATTTCTATAGAGTGTCACAAAATAAATGGGTGCATTTATTATTTAGATACAAAATACTGTCTTGGTGCTCTATGTATTCCCAAGGAGTAAAGGGCATATCTTACACTCAGCAAATTAAACCACTAAGGACTTAAAAGGATTATGATGATTAGGCTTCCTGTAGTACTATAGAATTTTCCTGATTTGGCCTAGTTTATCTCTTATTTCTGTATTTCACATACAGCCTATGAAATACTGGCAAAATTGATCTTTCCTGGAAATTTTAGGAGGCCAAGAGAGACATATCTGTCTTAAAACAGGCACTTAAAAGAGCACAATGCTGAATCTAATCAAGGCCTGACCACTAGACACAAACTCCATAACTTTTCCGGTTCAAAGAAATTCTTTGCGTTATAAGACACAAGCACACCTGCTCGTTTCAGAGCCTCACAGTGTTCATAGGAGTCCTTCCAGTGGGTAGAGGTCCATTCCAAATTGTGCTGAGCTGATTCTGACTGAACACCAGGTTCCCAGCAAAGCTGCTCTACCACTCCCCACCTCAACTGGATCAGGGGTAGAAAATATAATGCAAGGCTTATGGGTCGAGATAAGGTCAGGAAGAGATCACTCACCGATTACAGTCATGGGCAAAACAGACTTGACTTGGGGATAGTTCAATTTATTACCAATCAAATCAGAGTAGGACAATGGGAAATAAAAACTAAATCTTGAAAACAACTTCCCCCATCCCTCTCTTCTTCCAGGCTCAACTCCACTCCCAAAATCTCTACCTCCTCCTCACCAGCAGTGGGGATCGGGAGTGGGGGCTGTGATCAGTTCATCCCTCATTTTCTCTGCCATTCTTCCCCTCCTCCAGGGTGGAGTCATTCCCACTGAAGACAGTCCTTCATTAATTGCACCAGCATGAGTCTCTTCCACGGTGTGCAGTCCTTCAGGAACCTCCTGCTCCAGCATGGATCTCTCCATAGGGCCACAGGTCCTGCCAGAAGCCTGCTCCAGCGCAGGTTTCCAACAGGGTCCCAACCTTCTTTGGGAATCTACCTGCTCCAGCATGGGGTCCTCAGTGGGCTGCAGGTGGATCTCTGTATCCCCATGGACCTCCATGGGCTGCAGGGGCAGAGCTGCATCACCATGGTCTGCATCCTCCATGGGCTGCAGGGGAATCTCAGCTCAGGCACCTGGAGCACTTCCTCTTCCTCCTCCACTGACCTTGTGTCTCAACAAAAGTATCTGAAGGGCTGTTCCTCACACATGTTCTTATTCCTCAAGGGCTGTTCCTCACACATGTTCTTATTCCTCTCCCTGGCTGCAAATTGTGCAGGATTTTTTTTTCTCCCTTTTGAAGTACGTTATCCCAGGGGTGCTACTACCATGACTGATGGGCTCAGCTTTGGCCAGCACTGGGTCTACCTTGGAGCTGGCTGGAACTGGCTGTGTCAGACATGGAGCAAATGTCTGGCAGCTCCTCACAGAAGCCACCCCTGCAGACTCCCTGATACCAAAACCTTGCCATGCAAACCCAATAGTAACTTCTATGTCAGATCAGTACAGAAAATAGTGAATAATTATTGTTATTTCTGAACACTGAATCCAGGTAAGGAATTGGTTGTAGCACACAAAAGTAATGGTGTTATCAGGTATTAAGCTAAACAAGTACTAGCCTAATTGAATCTCATAATGAAAAAGGCTTGACCAAAGGCATTGAAAAAGAAAGAAAAGAAAAAAAGAACAAATCAAACACATTAAAGCAGCCTACTGCTACACTACAGCACAGAAGCAACAAAGCCTGAGACCCAGATGGTCTTCACTGACCAGAAATTCTCTTTGTTGCTGTGAGGATTATTTTTAGAGACGAGGTCATGGAAGAAAAAGGAGAGGGGTGCAGCGAGGGTGCTGGGAAGCACAGAAGGTATTGAACTGTGGCCTCTCGAGGTGTGCGTCGATTTGTAAGTACTCTGCACCTCATTGTTTCAGATAATTCATCATACTTGCAGCAGACAGGAGCTGGCTGCCCATATAAACCTGCATTAGCTCACATTTTTCAGAAGTTATTAGCCAGACCATTACGTCCTTGATAAGTGATTTTTTTTTTAACTCATTACACTCATAGATCTCCATGCACTCCAAGGAGGCATCAGAACAACAGAATGAAGAAGGAGAATGAGCAGAACATATTTGATTTAAAAGATATCCAGTGGCGGTTTGGCGAGAACCAGCAGTGGCAAAGCCACTGCATTACTCACTCTCCTGCCTTCCCTTACCAGTGCCTAGGAACTAGGTAGATAAATATGGAACAGCAGAGAATTTTGAGCCATGTCATGTAAAGCAACAAATCACAGAACCAGCACATAGTTATTATTTTCTATTTGCTACAGTAAGATTACTTCTGAATCTCTCAGGATACAGAAAGCTTTTGGCAACCTACAGAGGGGTTAGAGAAAGAACCATAGTTGAGAAAGGCTGGCTAACTTTATGAGGAGATCTTGGACAGCCTTGTTACTAGGTAACTAAAATGAGAACTAACAGGCTACCTACACTGGCAGAACTGTAGGGGGAGATGAGGGTGTAACTTAAATTAGTGGATTTTAAGCATGCACCTTATGGAGGTAACAGAGGAAAACTGAGAAAGGATGTTTAGCTGTACTATTTGAAATAGCTTCCTGAGAGAAGAATGGAAGAAACTGAAAGGCAGTTACTTGTAGAATGCAAAATCAGGCGTGTCATACCACCAGAAAATGCTATAAGAAGAACTACTTTACATTGTCAAGTTGTTAAGACAACTGATTGGATGCTCCAGAGCTTTCTCCCTCCTCTAATATCTGCCATTCCTTTCCCTGTTGGCAAAGCCAGAAAGACATAAAAAGAAAACTTTTATAATAAGGGTAAATGCAGATTCTATGAAGTCTTCGATCTTCCTCAGGACAACACAGTGACTTTTAAGCAACTTTGTTTTGTCAACACTGAATTGTCCAAATAGTGTGGCAGGAATCAGGTAGAGCCCAACTGTCTCATTAAATATTACAAAAAGTAACCTAGAACAACGCAAAAAAATTTTACAAAAAAAGGCAAGTCAGTGATATGACCTTTCTGCAGATATTCTGCAGAGATCCTCAATCTATCATCAACCTAAGCTAGTAAATTCCCAGAGAAGAACTGCAGAAGCACTGCTTCGGGCTAGCTTATGCAAAACTAACATATACAGCAGCCTTAATCTACAATCCAAATAATCTGCCTATAAAAAACAGTTGACTGTATGACAGTGCAACATTTCAGTCACTTACTGAAGCTGTGGTCATGCTGTCCTGCTAGAAAAGATGTGCAGCTTCACTACAATATTCTGCTGACAGCACAGGCTGTAAAGAATACAACTGATGTCAAGTATAAAGGAATGAAATTTTTGCTTTTAACAGAACTTGGGGCCTTATGAAATATCCACATATAGGTAAAACAGAAGTTTTCCAAGAGCAACACATCTAAACACATTGTAAATTTTAAGTTAAAATTTTTAGGAGTCAAGATACAAAAAGTAATCAAGAATATTGTGTAAAGTAAAGAGCAAAACGCTAGTTAAAAGATGACAGCTATCAAAAGACAAATTTATTCATGTGGGCCCCAAGACAGTTGGAGTGCACCAATCTCATATACCTTGTGCCTAACATGAACTTTGACTACTTTGAATTCCAGTATTTCCATGAATGGGCAGGGGGAGAAATATACATATATATATACACATACATATCTATAATTAAATTTAATTCAATAACTATATCTTGTGTTTGTATTCCAGGACAAATATCGGGGGTATGGAAATAGAAAATCACAACAGTAAAAAGGTGGCATCTACCTTGAGTTTGTACATTTAAAATAATTTATGAATATAATTTAATGTCTTTTTGGCTACTGTGTGGATTGTATAAGAACTAGTAATAGCCAACATGCTGAGGCCTAAAGTTCAACACCTTTCAACAGTTAGAGAAGGATGTCACTGCAGTCTGAGATACCACGCTCACTTTAAACATCCTCAGCATCTGAGGTTGATCTAAATGTATCATTCTTACTGTTACTCACTTTCATCCCAATTTTGTATGTTTCGAAAGGTCACTGTTAAGTAAAATACAAGAAGCTCTGAGCTGAGGAACTTAAAAATTTTTGCCCAGGTGGAATAGAACAATAACTGGTCAAAGTTTTGCATGCTGTAAGTCAACTTTAGAAATTCAGAAAAATATTCAAGCAGTCATATATAGAACTTGGTATCATTATCAATCCACTCTTGGAACTACTGCTCTAAGTGCAGTAAACATCTTAAAAGACCTTAGAAAGTAGGCAAGATACCTCATGCATTCTGATACCATCCAGTATTTCCTCAACAGAAAAATGAATCAGCTCAGAAGAGCAGCCTCCTTGCCAGGAAATAGCATTAATGTAGCAATTTTGACTCAGGCCATTTATGAATTCAGTTCCTGCAACTGAAAGCAGGTATTTCTGAGGAGAGAATACTTCATTCATGTACACATTCATTACCCTTCCTCATTCCACTGTAAGTACCAAAAGACAATTACCGTTCAGCTTGATGTGAACTCGATGGTTTGCCCTCAGCCGGAAGGTTCAATTTAGGTGCACAAGGGAACTGCCCACGGCGCTCCGTGTGCGCGCGCAGCGGAGCAGCACGTGGACGCGCGCGCCCCTTCCCTGCTCCTGCCCACCCCCATGCTGCTGGTGCGGCATCTGAACGCTGCCCACCTGCACCCAAGCTCTAGTGCACCCCAGATGCGATGCTGCAGCCACGCTCCATCCCTCCAGGCACTCAGGAGGCCCGCGGGGGTGAAGCAGAGGGGGTCCCGCACAGCTTTGTGCTGGAGCTGGAGCTGCCTCTCCTCGCGGGACCCACACCGACAGGCCTTTAGCACACAGCTTCTGCCAGGCCACTGCTTGCAGCTGGGTCTCCAAACATCCCCACCGGTATTCATGCCCACCACGTTACTCTGACACCCTGCACACCAAAATATTTCCACAAAAACCTGCCGAGTCAGCACAGTGTTGTGTGCCCCAGTATTTAGGAAAACCCAGAGAGGAATGTGCGGCCTCTTGGAAAAACCCGTCTGGCTATTTCTGTAATACCAGCTGCCAACCCTAATCTTCGTGTCTGTGTTACGCAGCAAAATGTTTCTCGAAAGCCCAAAAGACTACAGCCGTGAGCAATCTGAGGGAAAAGGTACAAGAACTTACCGTCACCAAAGATGTGAGTCATGAGTTTCGTGAGCACTTGCTTCAGGTTGAACTCCACCAGCCTCACTGCCTCCATGGTGTGACACTCCTGCTTGTGTGCAGCGCGATGGCCTTGCTCAAACAGCTGTAAACCTTCACCATCTTTAATGCTGGAGAACAACTAGAACAAAACCGCAAAAACACCGCGTTTTGTATCAGTGACCTCCTGAATGAAAATAAGGAACCAAGTTTCATTGATTTAAGTGGGAATCTTACCTGCTAAGTCTGCATTGTGAAAAACAAACATAAAGACCCTGACTTTATGCAAATTTTGTTCACTAAATGCAGAGACGAATCATTGTAAGAACAAAAATACTAAAATAATTAAATCTGGTTTATTTCTGTACTATATCTTCAAATCATTTAATTAACTATAGGAAAATAATAATTTACAAAATAAGCATCTCTCTTTTTCTGATTCAGTTACTTTAAAAGGTATCATGCAGAAAAAAGTACTCTGTACAGTGCATGTAAATTACACCCCAAAAACTACAAAACACAATGAACACAATGGCATTTATCATAACTTCAACTTTTAGTACTTGAATGATGTAAAAGAAATACCAAAACAACAAAAACGAAACAAAACCGAAAAACAAAACCACAAAACCAAACAACAAAAAACCCCAACAANCAAACCCTGGCAGTTTAATGAGACTTAAGCTGCTTACAGTTGATTCATCTTGGGTACAGTTTATATTCATTTAAGGACTACCATTTTCCTGTATATTCCCACACACAGCATCCTTTTTGTGAACAGCAATTTTGTCTGTGTCTATGAATCCTTATTTCAGAATTCATGATCTCAGGTGGGTGTTTCCAGATAAGTTACGAAGCACAGGGAGAGCTATTTTAGGACGTGGCAAACTTGTTCTTTATTCAGACACTGCTCCCCACCTCATCTGCTGCAAGTTGAAGATTTCTGTTTTCTGCATATCCCCATATGTTTCTGGCCAGGTGATCCTGGCCAGATACATACCAGCAAATTTATATGCTCTCAGAGAGACCAATAAAACACATTCATTAAACAACACTGTTGGAGGCTCTGTGTCTTGGGGAGACAAGCAGGCAGTTTTACACTCTAAAGAGTATTTTTGTTGGAAATCCCTTACAGCAGTACAAAAACCCCATATCTGGAGTGAAGTCTGAAGTGTAGGGAAAGACAGTTATGAAAGTATTTCTAGTGCCCTTTCCTACCCTTCCTCCTCTACCTTCCCCTAGTCAATCAAGAACACATAGAGAAGAAAAAACATGCATTGAGATTTTCTTCCCATTTAGCCTCCCAGCATAAATAGCTCTTACTCAGGAGATGCCACGAATAGTGTGTAACCTTAACAACTCATGGATGCCCACAGAAGTTGTTTTAACTGCAGTTTGATGCCTTCAGAGCACTAAATGCTCTAAACAAAAAGTTCAAGTGAATCTCTGGTACTCAACAAATGCTAGATACAATTAATTAGGACTCGTTTCTAGCACATTTCCTACAGACACAATGAATGAAGAATCTGAGTTTAGATAGCAGGCAAACTAGCGCCAGAGTGGATTGAAGGAATAAAAAAAAAAAAAATCCAGTAGCGTTTAACTTTTTATTGCTAGCCACAAGGAGATTGCTGGCAGATTGAGAAAACACTTCTCCAATCAATCTCCTTAGTGTGCTGCAGAAAATACTAAATTAAAAAGGGGAAGTATACATACCAAATAAAATTATTCTCCACCAGTGTAACAAAAATGCCTTTACTAACCAAAAGGCAGCAGCTTGACAAACAAAGTATCACACTTTTAAATAACAGATTCTTTATTCAAGTACTCATATGAAAGATTAAAGCCCCTTCTTCTTACTGACATTATTCCTACCTTGACTGGAACAAGCAGATAATTCCCACCCTACAACTAATGTGCTGTCAGCTAGGCAGATCGCTCATGCAGCATGTGGTTCTGAAAGCCAGGGGGAATTCAGAGAGGCCAGTGTTAGCCTAGAAGGATAATTGTCCTAGGCTCACGGGGTGGCCAGTGGAGAGACACAGGCTCTCTGACAGAGGAACACAGAGTGGCTAAACTAGGCTCCTGCTCTGAACTACCCTATACAGGTAGCTATTTTTTCTATTGACTGACTGACTGATTCACCCACTAAGCTAGAAACACCCTTCAGGCAAGAGAGATGTTCCCTCTTTGGACCAGAATACACTGTATTTACACATTAGAAGGTACATTTGTTATTTTACCTATCAGCAGTATTTTAGGACATGAAACTCTCTTCCTCCTTTTCCCTTTCATTCCTCCCTTCAGCTTAAGACTGGCTACTCAGACCACTGCAAAGAAGAGAGTCTGGACACTAGTCTTTAAAACACAGCATACATATCAACAAGTACATAGAAATACTTTCCTTACTGTTGTATTAATTCTAAAGTGTTGATATCACAATTACAATATTAAGCAAAATTCTATTTCAGCGGTTTATATCAGATGTGGAAACAAAATACATGCAAGAACCATAAAATACATTGAATCATAATCCAGCCCTGTCACCTGCCTGAGCCCTAATCCTGCCAAACCCATCACATACACCATCTCCTTCTCCAAGCCAGGACAAGAGCCCATGCAGCAGAGTACTGAGCCAGGCTGGGAATTGAGTCTGGATGGACGGTAGCCCAGGAGAAGGGAAGAAACTGAGGGATATGAAAATGGTCAAGTTCATCTTAGTAATCAAATGTCAGCATACTAGCAGCATCAAGACATGAGCTGGCATACAGAACAGGGCTGGGTCACTTTGGGGACAGTTATGATTCTAGCCCGGTTCAGACAGGCTCTGAAAACACAGCCATAGGGAAATCCCTGAAACAGGCAGGACAACAGCCCCCCTTACAGTGTCAGGCACGGAGAGGCACTTTGGTATTCTCCACAGAGGATCCTTCAGCTGCAGATGGGATTATACCATGGAAAAAAGAGATACCTTACAGTTGTATTAATATTTATTCCCGACTTTCCATTCACTGACATTGCTATGTCAATACGAGCAGCTTTAAACCGATACACCAATCTCACTATTACAACGATTGAACTGTGCTAAGTACATGTCTTGGATTAGAAACACTTCAACATTTCTGTATACATAAAGGCAGGAAAGTCAAAGCTTGAATAAAATGAAGAATCACCTACAGTCGCTCCTTTTTGATGTCAATTTTTCTCAGGTGCATATCTGAGCAAATGCAGAAAAAAATCCCCTAACATCTTGCATAAAACAGGGACACATCCAAGACGACATTTTCACCTACATTCATTCCTTCAGTGCAGACTAAAACAGCATGCACTATCTTATGGTATTGAATGCAATCAGTCACTACCACAAGCAGGAAAGAAATTTCCTGTAGCCATAAATCCAGTACCTACGTGTCTGTCTAGTGTAAGGACAAGAAGATTTTTCTTTGAGTGAAGGTGTGCTAAACATTGAATATTGTATCACCATGAAGAAGTCAAAAAATTAAAATTTACCAGGATTTATCAAGATATCTGACTGATGCTGCATTACAAAGGAGAAGGCAGAAAGGCACTTAAGTGACCTAACCATGTGACATGAAGTTTACTCACAGTTTAGCTCATTAAATTAAAATTTGATAACATGTAATGACAAGAAGACATAGAGTTTTAACTGGACAAGTACAAATGGAGCTATGGTCCTTCAAAAGCACATTCCAGTATTTCTCAGTCTGGCATGAAGGGCAGAAGTCACATTTGTAATTTAAACAGAGACTGCAATGTTTCCTCAGTCACTTGACATACTTTTAGTTTTACATCCCTTCATTATCCATGCATTTAGTATTCAAAATTAAGTGCTTCTTTGCAGGATGGCATTCATAGTAGGTTTCAGATTGGAGAGATCTGTAACTATATCCTGTCTTCCCACAATGCAGTTGTATATTCCTCCTGCCATTCATGCATACACCAGTGATTAAGATAATGAATAAATCATGCTCATGTACTTATACCCACAGGCAAACCAGCATTTAAGATTACCTCAATATGAGGATCTGCACATGACTACACTCAACCTCGCCACACCAAATACATTTTGTCTCACTGGCCCTAATAAATATCTCTAAAAATGAACCAACAGCTGCACTCTGAATCCACTTACAAATAGCAAACCTTTTCCACAACATTTTAAATATGCTGTGGAGCTCAAGACTCAACCAATGGATCAGGAATGACGAAGATGATGCCCCCAATAAATGGCTCAAAGAGAAAACCTAATTTCAGTCTCAGTCAGGCTCCAAGGTGTAACCATACACCTTGGATGTATGGTTGATACACCTGGATGCAGCCAGCTTCAGGTGCCAAAGAGATACATAGCCCATGATCCACATGATAGAAGGCTCTTCACTGCGTATCAATAAGGATTTTTGGGGGCAGAAAATGGCAAAAATTACTTCAACCCACAACCTTGAAGGTGGTCACCTTAATTTCTACATCCTTCCATTCCAGTTCTCCAATTACAGCAAAGAAAGGTAACGTTTGTTGTTTTTTGGGGGTGTAGGGCTGGGGTTTTTTTGGTTTTTTAACCTAATGAAAGTGTTTCTGTAAGAAAAGGGAAAACGATAAAGATGTTTTCAAACCAGAAAGAAAAAGTAACACTGCTACACAGTTATCTGATATAATGAGACATCTGTGATTGACTTCTGTTTCTGTAGCAGTAGAAATTCCTTTACTTTTAAGTACCTTAGACTTCCCAAATACACTTGTGGACACTTTGCTCTTCTTTTTCCTGCGCAATTTAAATATTGCATTGAATAGATTTAACTGCTTTATTCTGAAAAGCTTTGTTGATTTATTTGGGGTTTTTCAGATGGACAACAAAATGTAACACAAAAAAATATCTGAAAAAAATATGAAGTCTTTGCAGTAAAAGATGCACCATCAGTTTTCAAACTTTCTAGGCCATGGATAACTATGAAAATCTAACAGACCTTCTGGTGCCCTTCACTGTCAAATTTTTGACTAAAAATAACAAAGAATACAATTTGGATCCTCGGATCAGTGAAGATGTATTTATTACGGCACGATTTATACACCACAACTTGGAAAATACTGACTAACACAATGCTCGCAACTTGGATTAATACCAGTGAAAGTTAAATCAGTTCCACCTAAACTAGCCAGGCTCCTCATTGCAAACACTCAGATCAACTGCAGCTTCAGGAATAAATTCACATCAGAATATTCTAGCAAATAATGCTGCTGCTCCTTTTTTTTACCAAAGTGGATCTAGTTCAAGTGCTTCTGCTTCTGTACCACCCTCACTGCTCCCTGTGAGAAGGAGGGCTGTCTCTCAGGCTCCTTGGGATTGATGCTTTGCTCACAACCCGATCCATAAGTTCTAGAGGGCTAAGATGGGAACCTTTCCTTAGTCATTTAAGCCTTTTAAAATATTTGTTCCTTGGTGCCCAGCTGAACACTGCTATTATGACTCCCATTCACACTCACAAGCACTCTCAGACATACTGTAAAAGCTTGAAATCACTCCGTAAAACAGGTTGATCCCTGGAACGCTATAAATTGATTTAAATTCCTTTACATACAAGGATTAAAAAAAGGGACTGAAGATAGGAGGGAGCTTTTCCTTAATACAATGTCAGAGCAAAAGTACAGTGTCCAAAGCTGCAGCAACATACAGGATTTTGGAGCAGTCAAACCTGAAGACATGAGTTTTCCAAGGGGAAACTCAGCATGGCACTTGGTTCAAAAAAACCCCCAAACAGAAGATGAGTGGTCAATGAGGAGTTCACATCATCCCAAACCACAAGGAAAAGGATAAAAGCAACATCTTTCTCTTTTAACAATACACCAGGAATATTGTCTTAGAGTATACAAGTATAGGAAGATGAGGATTATGTATTTAGATGAAAAAGAGAAAAATCTAGTAGTCATCTATTACCTAGAACAAGAGTCTTTACATTTCAGGATATAAACACTAGAGGCTACAAGATTGACTTTTTTTTTTTATTATTATTATAAAGAGTACTTTGGACGAACAATTCTTTATTTGTAACTAAAATATTTACCCTTTTTCCATTGTATCCTAACAAAAAAGTTTCCCTTTCCACCATAAGCATTTCATTGGAGAATAAAGACATATCCCTACTACTTCTAGCACAAACAAGCCTGATGAGAACATCATTTTTTTCATCTAAACAATCTTGTTGGCCTCCAGTGGAACCAGGTTACTAAATTAGAGGAGCAATTCCTCTTTTTTTTAGCATCTGTTCCCCTTAAAATATATGTACAATTCAGTACAGACTATAAAACACCATATGAAGTCTCCTTCAAATGTGTAAACATTTTTCGTTATCAATTGAAAGCTGTTCATTGACTGCCATTGGGTTTATACTGGCTCCCTCTTCTGGCTGATAGGCACAAAGAGCAATTTAGTTGAGATTTTTTTCTACTTTCCATAAATTATGGAACTGCACCAAAAAGCAACGGCATAGCACGGAAATAATTTCTCTTACAATCCACCCAGGAAACTGGCCAGTTCAAACCTGACTACAGCAGTATCAAAACTGCCAATCCAAAGCACTAACCAAAAGAAAAAAAGCCTTACACCATAGAAGGAAAACAAAATTCAAACACCAATTAGAAGAAAAAGAGGAATGTTGGAGGAAGTGAATACAAAAGGATATCATTTGGGGTACTGTTTAAGAAGAACATTCAATTTTATGTTCAGAATTCACAAGTAGATTTGGGAAGCTCTTTCTGGTTCTGGTTTTAACTATTTGTATTAGGAAATTTCTAACTGTTCTAGATATTACATTCAGGTAATAATCACCAAAGATACTTTTAAATATAGTGAAAACATGTCTAAATGTATTTTCAGATGTTCTTTGATAGCAGTCCAAGGACAGTTTTTAAAATTTTATGAGAAATTTAAGCATTAATTATTCTAACTTTTTACCAATGAGTTTGTTTGAGAATTTCTTTAGTATGTCAGTATTTACAATCAATCAAAGCTGCAGAAATTGATCAGTTACCTGCCCATCTTTGAATTATAGATTACTTTTCTCTTTAAAAAGTAATCCACCAACCATCACAAAAAAAAAACATATAGCCAAAAAAGCAAATAGATCATAAATATCTCAGAATAAATACTGTAAAATTGGCAAACTTGGTTTGTTTGCCAGATCTTACTTCAACATACTGATTTTAACTTTGATATAAGGAATTATGCTGAAGGTTTCCATCACAGGGCAGAAGTCTTAACCTAGTCATGACTATGGAATTTGGTATTTGTAAAGGAGACACACTTTTGTATATCTCCTACATCTTTTGTATCCTACCTAAAATTTCAGCTGAGGATAAATTGACTTTTCCCCCACACCTCCTAAACTGAGCTCAAACATCAAATTCCTCTAAATTCTAGTTCTTATAAAATCACTCTAGGTTTTTGTCTTTCTTCTCACATCTTAGGTCTGCGGTCACTTAACACTGAGAAGACAGTGAATGATAAATGTAAAAATAAAAAGAACAAATTAGAGCAGCAAACTGACAACTGCATGTAAAATTACTATATGGGCCATAACATGAAATGTACACAGGGCTTGTAGCTAAAAGCTAACAGTTTTTCCCTTGGTTGCAAAGATTCTGTTCCTTGGTATTTGTGCAAATTTCCTCTCACTAGAGACTAGGAATGAAAAGTCTGAGGCAAGGGTAACAGGCCCTGACAGTCACATGTTTCTGCTCAGTGGGTTACAGCTTAAACTTGAGTATAAATAAATGAATATCAGAGTATTTCTCTCATGTAGTATTACCTCTATTTAGTCTTTGTTCCGCTCAGACAGTTCTTTCTGGAATTATTTAAATGTGGATTATTCTGAACAGGCAACCAGAATACAAAACACAGTAACAGTCCCCAGTGAAATATCAGAATTACATATTCATTTTTTTCCACAAGGCTCTTGTGATTACGACTGTAAGAAGGAGTATATATTGAAACACAAACTGAAGCAAGAAAGGATGCATCAGATCATGCTCAGGTTTATAATTTTTGTATGTTGCCCAATAAACACCACTTTACACATCATACACCATACCACTATTCTTTCTTCATCAGTATAGAAAGCCCTCCAATAACATCTCAATCATTTTCTTGAGGTAAAAGAAAGAAAATAAAAGAAACAATCTCCAGTGCAATGAATTAGATTGTTAAACATTGTATATTTCTAGATAGAACGTGTCAGTGAAAGCATTTCTGTAACTCTGTTCCCAGTTATTCAAATCCTATTATTCCTATTATTAAATTTGCAGAGTAGAAAGAAATAGTCTATCATTAGGACAAAAGTTTCTTAAGGGGTATATTCATTAACAAGTAGTCCAATGATTAGATCAATCACACCCAAGGTTACAGAAATTTCATCCTGCAAGAATGTCGATGTTATAATTTTGTGGCAATAATATTTCTATCCAAATGACTGAACTTCTGCTCAAGTTAAAAAAAAAAAAAAAAAAGGCTGTGATGAACAAAAATGGTTAAGAAATGGTATTTTCTTAATATAGTATTGTATACCATATACCCTGACTGTATTCATAAATAGGCCTGTGGGAAAAGAACAGCAAACAAACGAGGCTGGGTAAGTCTGCAATATTTCCATTTGGTGGTTACTAAAGAGGCAGCTGCAGGCTGGATTCAGCAGCACACAGCTCTCAGGACACCTGCAGAGGCAGGTACGTGTTCACAGTGGAACAAGCAGCGGCTGCTCAGGGTGGGAAAGTGCAGTGCAGGCAGCACGAGCCCCTTCCATCACGCAAAAAAGCAGTGCTCTATGATTACCTTAGTTTTCCCTCAGGCATCCAAAGGCATCAGGCTTCTCCGCCAAGCTCCTGTCACCCGTTGGCAAGCACATTAAGAACGGTCTACATCTCAGAATTATTAGAATAAGCTAGTTTTAGTTATAGCACTGTGAATTTGGCAGTATTGCTACAAGCATACACAAATTACACAAATAAATTACTATTTGGAAAACAAACTGGCTTATATTTACCACTGATCAATGATGCAGCAGAGTACCTAATGACACCCAGGCATTTGCAGAACATGCAAGCTGTGCCAACAAAACACATAAACTTAAGAGTCTTGGACATCAACCTAGAGCTCTTCAGCTGATACCTCTGGACTCCGATGGGTTTGCTGTGTATGCATCATACACACATAACTACTGGCTGCAACAGATGAATCCTTCAATGCAGCTTTAGGATGAGATGAAGAATGAAACAATTCCCTAGAAAATTACATTCATTTACAGAAAGTTGGCACTATTAAAAGAAAAAGAAAAGACAACAGTGAAAACTGTACTTTGGAAGCAACTGTAACAACTCGCATCCAGTAAGTCCTTCAAGAACTAATTTGATTGAGTTTTTGGTAAAGTGATCTTACCAGAAAAAAATTGTGACAGAAACAGAAATGAGTTGTGCAGATCATTAACTGAACAAGTTGTTTCATATCAGATTATGTTTCACTCTGCTAGCTCTCAATAATATTGTCTTTTCATTTTTTCACATTTTCCTAGGGATTTTATAGTTGTTTTCAAATTCAAGACTTTCCATCTACATTTTTTGCAAATTAAAAATACTGCTATATGATAAAGCACTTGATCTCTATCAATGTGCAGCATAACATTGTTGCTGTAACATGCTTACACGCGTGAACCTTGTTTATGTGGATGAAGTTTGCTTGCAGCAAACACAAGACCAAGCAACTTAACCCAAAATGTCTTTCACCCCAACTAGAGAGTTCGTACCTCATGGCAGGAGAAGAGGCGCACTCCCTCCATCTGATGGAAGACTGGGTAGTGGGTGTTATCGATCGTGTCTCGGCGGTAGACATCTCCCACTGCCAGAAAGGCGTCTAGGCCAGAGTGTATCAAGTCCCACTGATGAGCTGATGTATGTGCTCTTAGCATGTGGTCACGATTCAGGTAATAGTTATCCTCTTTCCTTCTGCTGGCATGGTTTTGTGGAATAAGTAAACTGTCAAAATTCTGCTGGACTGTAACCACCGGAGAAAGACGGTCATACACAGAAAAGAGCGGAGTCCCACGGCGTCCTAGGTAATGTTTGTAGAAGTGCTCCTTCACCTGCTCCTTGATTAGCCACAAAGGATGATGTTTTCTGTTGTGCAAGTTCTTCCCCACCTTGGAAAGAATCTTCTCTGTGACATTGCTGTAGTCATCTTGAGGATAAGATTTACCAAGCAGTTCCACAGTATTTGAGCAGGGTGCACTGGCAGCAAAATCTGAAGGTACAGACTTGGATGAAGAATGCCTTGAATAGGTGGGAATTCCTCTTACCTTTACTTTTGGTGATAAAGCTGTTTTAGAATATTTAGCTACTCTCATGAATTTCCAGAGCATTGCCATTGTCAACTTTTTTATGATCTAGAGAAAGAAAAGGAATTAAAAATATTTGAGTTAGGAACTGCAATGTTGCTGCAGGAATTGCTATTATCTTAGGGGCAGATAAATCCAAATGTCTGCTTGATTAGTATGACAAAGTTGCCGTTATAAACCTCTCTTGACTTCAGAGGATGGAAAACACCCTTGTGGTCAAATTTCAGCTAGGATATTTTATTCAGTTATCAGGCTTCTGCATGACTGCACCAGTATTAATGACTCTAGATCTAGCCTGAACCCCATTCCAGATGATGCTCTTTAAAGATAAATAAACATCAGACCTTCTTTGAAACAATATTTTTCATCCAATTAAAACATGTGGCAGTAACCTAACATTACTTAAGAGAAACTTGGAAACTTAACAGTGCCCTTCAGCAGCCAGAACTCACTTACAATAAGCAATTAACTTATTGCTGTATCACCTCCCCCATTAGCAGAAGCTGCAGAACGTGTTCCACATCCACCTGATGCATGTGGCACGCACTGTGCAATCATCACTAATTCTTATTTAATGCCAGACAAAACCAGTTTAACCTTTCAAACTACTGAACCACTGTGAAAAAACAGATGGCCAGACAAGTCATATATTTATACATAAACAGCTTATTAAATTCACATATGAGTATTGCACAAGATTCACAATAAAGGCTCCATATAATCAGAACCAATGTTCAGATTTTGCAGTGAGCACAAACCCCCTTTTTCCTTATGTTCCCTGGGATGGCTATTTTCACAGTTTCCACTGCTGTACAGGGGAGGTAGGCTTGGCAGGAAGGCAAAGTGATGAGATTCTTCAAGTTGTCTGAACTGAAGAACTCATTTCCCATCAAAGGGCCATCTTTAGACAGCCTCCTGTTCACAGACAGGCTTTGTGCTTCATGTGTACACAGCTGCATTCTCTTTAGAGTTCAAAGATAATTCCAAAACCAAAGAGTTTCGAGAGTGATGAACCTTTCACTCCATATGCATAAGCCCATTCCGAGATGAAAAATTACTTGAGAATCTATAGTTGGGCTTCAGAAATATTAGCAAAGCTTCCAGTAAAATAATTAAGCATTAAAATTTGCTTATTATGGAATAGGAAAACAGAGGCATTAGAAGTTAAGTGACCAGGGAAAGGCATCTGCTACAAACAAACTGGCTTGCATTTCTCTATGAACCAAGAATTACAGGGCCACAGTTTTCTGAGTGATAGAATTTTCTGTGAAAGTCAACTTAAAGAACTGGGGGAAGAAAGGACATAAAGAATAATAAATGAACCGCAGCCTTCAAGGAATACCTTTCAATCTTTAGGATTACATTATCTGGTTAGCTTTCCTCAGGAACATTAGGAAAACAAGTGTAAGTAACAAAATAAACAAGGTGAGACTATTTTTCATACTCTCATGCTTCATAATATGTATGCAAATAGAACAGACATACTAGAATAGAGAATCCCAGAAAAAACAAATCTGTAAAAGGTAAGGACTATGGTCACATTTGGCTTGCTTTCTTCTGGCTTATATCTAGAAGTTTTCCATAGGTCTGTTTCCTCAAGCAATTGTATCTCAATCAGTCAAAATAAAGGTAAGTTGGACAGACAGAAATTAAACCTGGCAGAAAAGTGTAAAATTACTGAATATTTGGTTTAATCCTTTTTCTGGTAGAATATCTTTAAAAATAAAGAACAGCTACAAATTTTAGCTAGTTTTGAAATTTTTAAGAATGACTGCCTTTGGCAGGGGGGCAGTTACGAGTTTACAAAACTATTTCACCAAATTAGTTCTTGACCATTATTCAGAATGTTCTTCAATAAATGAATTAACACAGACACCAGAAACCACTCTGATAGAGGCTAAAGCAAGTGATAGTCTTACATTTTGAAAAGAAACTCCATTTTCCTGAAACATACATTCTCCTTCATGGAAAGTGAATTCTCATTTTCAAACAGCTGCTTGAAATATCCAGTACTAGTCAGATAATGAATTCAGCTTCCCTTAAGTAAATATCACCATCTGCCCATACATTTATTTTTCTAAAAATTTCAATTCAAAACTTACACATAACCATAATATACAAAAAAAACTCGTAACTTTATCATGATTCTTGTGATGTTTGCTGCTTTCTTAAATATCATTCCTCTGAGAATCAGATAACCATACATAAACAGTTTTGACGATTATAAATTTATGGAAAAAGAAATAAGAACATGGACCACAAGTTTTGGTGTGGCACTTGTTTGTTTGTTTAAGACTCATTATTTTTAAGGGAGACTCTAGTACATACATCTTCAAGGGCTTACCTAATTATATTTCAGTAGGAAATATAATGAGAAACCCTGTTATGAGTTTTCAATAGTTCAGAAATACTCCTTTTTCTGAGCAAGTTATATATACACCTCACAAACTTGCACAGAAGAAAAACCTACAGATGAACTTCTACCAGAGTTTTCATTTTAACATTATGCCTGTGCCTTAAATCGTCGAATGACATTATTACCTGCATTATTATTCTAATCCAAAGCAAAATCTGAGCAGTAAGTAATGTGAGCAGTAAGAAAAGCCGTAATTTTTTGATGAGTTATCCAATGTCCAAGTACTGCATACAACAGCAAGCAAGCACTAAATGTGCCCCTAAGATGGTATCACACAGAGTTCAAGAAACACTGAAGTCCTTCACCAACCTTCTGCAGCTTGCCTCTCTCACCACAGAGTCACATATTCCTCCTTCAAAGACATTACAGAAAAATGGTATTGGACTTATTTCAACTGGTGAAAAGTTACATTTGGGCACAGAAACCACAGAGAAGAAAGAAAGTAAAAGATGTTTACACTCTGCAGACTGTACACAAAATCTTCAAATCGAAGTAATGTTTACCAAGGCAGAGAGCAACACTGGAAAATAAAGATATTTCTTTACCTTTCTTCTAGCAATAAATACCTTGGTGTTAAGAATACACTAATTACTTATGTTCACTTATAATAAACAGACATTTATGTATTTATGTCTATTTATTTCTGTCTACATTTATCTAAATGTGTGGAAAAGCAGTTTAAATTTATCATTTTCTTCCTTTATTTCCACCATGCTTTTCATGTGGCAGGGAAACAAAACTGTTTTCTGTGCACACTGACAAAACCCAAACTCCACAGCAAGGCCTGCCAGCCAGCTAACGAGAACAGCGAACCAAACAGCAGCTGCAGGTCCTGAAGCTGAAAACAAATACCTAAATGGGAAACAGACACTGAACAACCACCACTGGCACCTACGACCCAAAGACAGCAAAGACTTCCACCAGCATCACCACTGAGTCCTGCGTTCTGGGCTTGACGGTGGCTCCGGCTCACAGCTGGAGCCGACACAGGGCTCTGGATGCAGACGCAGGGCTTTGGAAGGAGGCTGCTCTGCTGGCAGCTCTCTGTGGGGTTTCTCAAAGCTTTGCAGGTGGACGTGCGAGCAACAGGCCCAACACCTTCTATTACATGTCCTCAGCCAGACACCGCCACTGACACATTCCAGGGTACCTCAGCAGCTCCCCTGAAGCTCCATGAGCTCAGGCTGTTGCACCTCAATCTCCACACTGAGATGTCTACTACAGCTCTAGTCTTGGATAGGAATGACATCATACATTATGTTGTGCCAATACGCTCGGAACTATGTTTGCCCCTGGGCATGAGCTTTTGAGCAGCTCCAAGGCAGACCAGAGGGCAGGAGGTGGCATCCATGCCACCCAGGGGTGAAGGCATAAGAACAACCCTGTCAACGCTGTGCACGGACCAGGCACCGATATGACCGCAGTTGCCAACATCCGTCCTGTACCACAGACCCTGTGACGTTTCTACAGCAGCTTCAATTGACGGGCAAGACTCCTTCCTCCCCCACGGAAAACCAACCATTCCCCATGCAGCAGTCCAGCAGACATTTCACATGCTGAAGTACACCGCAGTCAGGAGCCTGACAACAGGGAAACAGCAGACAAAATACATCAGACAAAAAATACCATGGCTTTGGAGCACATGCAAAAGGCAGTTTGATTTGATAAGGGATCATACTGCTGTACTGTTAAGAAATGCCCTTTCATGTTTAAATCCAGGTTTCCATGTCATAGTGCAGCAAGGATTAAGACAGCATTATCACAGCTGCAGTGGTATTTGTCACAATTCTCCACTACCCAGCTGAGGTTTAGGAAAGAATCGTAGACTCAGTAAAATTCCTCCTTACACCTGCTTTGAAAAAGGAGGAGAAAAGAGGGGTAGTTTAGCAGCTCACAATGAAAAGAAACAGTGCTGTGCACCAGTGTTTTATTCACTCACCTCTCCTGTAAAAGTGGAAGAACGCTCCTGTTTGAGCAAACTAGTGCCCAAGCGGGTCAGCTTTTGGGCCATTAGCTCAGGATTTGCATCTGTGAGCCCAGGGCACCCTCGCTCCTGCTGACCACTTCTCTTTCTGCCCTGTGCTTTTTACAGCTTATGGCTGCAGAAACACAGATGGGCTGCTGCATGCATAAACCCAAGAACATGACGGGTTTGAAACCAAAATTCTACAAAGATGAGAGTCTGTCTCCTATCCAAGAATAGCTAATTAATGCAAGACTCCGAAGTGCCATGGAAAATGTTAGAAAAGTTGGGCTGCCACCATTTTGTGATGTGACAGCTTTTATCTACCGTATGTGTAGGGAGGGGAGTTCAACCAACATAGCATATGTTAAAACAAAAATTATAAACATATGTTAGGCTGCTAAAATTGGACATTTACCAGTCTGCTTAGCAATTTAGCTAAGCATTGAATTTTAGTTTTGAAAACTATGTAGGCATACAGCAGCAAATATCATTGTATTGCCATGACCATATCTGCATTGCATAGAATATAACATAAATTATTTTGCATGCAAAATTAATAACAAGCTCAGCTTTTTTAATGCTCATTTTAAAATGATGACACATTGTTGCACACCAGAACAGACTTCTACTGAGCATGCTGAATTTATATAATACACACAGACTTCTGAAATAACCTTACAGATAACTTAGAATAGATCCACTTTAGAACCTGACCTTCCAAGGGCAGAATATTATCAGATATCCCTGATGATGGTTAAACACCATTAAAGTGCTTCATGAACTACAAAGCACTGGCAAGATAATATAGCTTTTAAATATTCAGCTCTTAATTTTTCCATGCACTTGGATTTCATCTAGTTTAAAATCTGTCCGTAAGTTCCAGAAACACACAGAATAACTTTTTATTATTGTTATTTTTCTTGACTGAAGCAAAAATATGTCATAAGCTGGCCGGCTGTCTGCTCTGTAATGGTGGTACATTAATCATGATGCCACTTTCGGCAACATTCTGAGGCTTGCAAGATTGAGAGAGAAAACTAAAAAAAACCTTTTCTGGGAGAAGGCATGATCCTGCTTTCTCTCAGTGCTACATATAAGACCTTCTTAAATATGAAAGGTATTAACAACCATGCTCGTTTTCCACTAATGGAGAAGATGCTGATTGCCTGAACAAAGGCCAGCATCTCATGGCCTGTCTGAGCACCTGGAGGCAAGCACACAAAATATGGTCCACACTGCTGAGGCACGCCTTCAACCACCTGCACCACTTCTTCAGGACTGCAAGATGGGTCAAGGTAACCACAGTGAGCAGCAGGTCTTTGGAGAGGGGAACATACCTCTGGGCATGCACCCATTTCAAAATGTCTTGCATCATCCCCTGAGTCCACTCACCACAGAGCTGCAGGCTGGATATTGCAAATCATGACGAAATGCTACCCCACTGAAACAAGTGTCAGTTCCCCATGCGGGCCTCCAAAGGCTGCTGCAGGCTCCGGTTTCCCTGATAAACAGTGTCACTCCAGGACTGTTCAGGTTTATCCGTAAGTTTCCCACTAACTAAAAGGATAATGCTTCCAGACATATGATTTAAGGCAAGTAGAATGCATTTCAGTAGTCAAAATGCTTGCAAACTCTGTAGCTGTGCTGCCAACTGGTATGAGACCATTTCAAGGACTGATATAATCAGATTTCAAGACAAGCTGTAGTGAATTTGTTGCAGGCAATTCAGAAGCAGAATATCCATGCACTGGAATTTGTGATCAGCAAGCTAATCAGGTACATAAAATTGCTGAATTATTGAGACAGTATATAATTTTTCAAAAGATAATGTAGACAGCATAAATGACATTAGGAGTTAAAGACCAAAGGCAAACAAATTCAGACTTCTGAGTGGGTGGAAAGGCACCAAACTCTCTAACATGCAAAATCCAGAAGTATAAGATAAAAAACCGGACCACACTGTTTTCACTTGCACTTAAGAAAACAGACAAATAACAAAAAAAAAAAAAAAAAAAACAAATTCAGAGGAAAGAAACTATTGTTGGAAGAAGAAATTATATATATGCATGACAGAATATTAAACTAAGAAAAATCACCCCGCTCAGAAACAATCTGTTTTTCTTTCATTTATACATTATTTATTGATTTTTTTTTCACAAATTAAAACAGTTTGTTATTTACTGAAGAAATGTCAATAAGGCCCTTTAGTGATAATATTCAATAGTGTATGATGACTAAGGCATACAGAACTACTAAAAATTAGACAGCTGTGACCTGATCTCCTGCTGACATTCCTGTGTTCTTCCTTACCTCCACAACGAGACAAAACAGCTAATAGTCAATTCCATATTTTAAGGGAAAATCCTCATTACACAAACATATTTTGGATACATTACATTACAAATTACATACTGTGAAAAGGCAATGTAGAAATTATTCCTAAATATTCTCAAATGTGTCTACTGCTTTTAACATATCCATTTTTCAAGGAATGCAATCTAAAAAAACACTACCTTTGGCTGCTGAGGGAATATTCTTTTTCCAATGCCTTGAAAATATTGCCAAACAGCTTTCTGCATTTGTAAATAACTGTCAGATGAAAGGGACAGAGACACTTAAATACCTATAAAATTCTCACTGCAGTTAAAATTACCACTATCTCTTCTGCCTTCCTTTTTCCTTCAATATCTGCAACTCATTATCTGTATTTTTTACAGAGGCATACACCACCAAGAATTTTACTCCTATAGAGTTTCATATGAGTAAAAACAAATTTGTTTAGAAATTAAATGTTAGCACTATTTTTGTGTAGTGGGGGACTTTCCTAGTACTCGCCAATTAGCTACACCATTTGGGCATAATAAAACTTTAGAGACCTTATCCTGCCTTAACAGGAAGAGGGAGTAATACTTTTATTTTAGTTTTTTTAGGTTATTAAATACCATGAATGGGACAATGCATACTTGGTAATAGTGCAAAAGACAGCAGGGGAAACCAAATGATTCAGATGGGACACGCCAGAGAGGGCAGCTAACATGAATCACTAAGTTCATCAGCAAATGAGAAAGTCTTCAGCTTTACCTGCTGTATCCTCACAGTAGTGATTCCAGCTCCATTCTGCAGGGGTAGTGGGGAAATCTATGACTTACCACAGACCTCCAGATGCCTTCCTTAGTGATACCCTAGCCAACACGGTATTGTTAGAATAATTTAAGTATTATTATAAAAAAACTAACATAATCAGTATTTTAGACCCGGCATCTATTTCATGGTTGCAATATGTATGTAATCAACAATATTTAAATCAAATGAGCCTTTCTTAGGATGTTTCAACCCTAAATAGCAGCAGGAATATTGTAATTTTTTGTCATATCAATTTTCCATCACATCAAGCTTTAAAGAGATCAGTTTCACAAATTTGCTATCATCTTAAGCCAAAATATCACCAGAGATCTGCACCTCAGACCTAGCTGTGATTTGAACTTGGTCTCAACTCAAGCTCTAACTCAGCTGCAGTATCATTCCTTGGTCTGTCTCTGTTATAGAAATAATGAAAGTGTGAACAGACAGAGCCTTTATCAGGAGTATGTATATTTCAACAAGCAATCAAAAAAAGAAAGAGACAAATATCTCTACAGATCTCCCTTCAGAATCAATAAGTCTCACAGACTTAAGGATGGATAAAGAAGAGAATATGTGGATGTTTGCAGCAGAGTCTCCACTGCAGTACAACACCTCCCAGGTGGAAAATGAGTGGTCACGTGCGTACAAATAAGTCATCTCTAGTTTGAACTGCACCATCTTCATTAATCTGTCATGGGCCCTGACAAAGCATTTAAGGAAAAGATAAGAAGGCTCCTAAGGAAGGAACTACATTTCCCTGCCTGGGGCATACCACTTGTCTGAGGTTGGTAGGAACAGGCCTGAAATATTAATGAGTAAGCCATTTGTCAAGAAAATTATGCAAGAAAACTTGGCAGCCATACAAAGGGGTTAGCAATAAGATACAAGCTAGGGCAGTGCACACTAAGCACTTGAAAGAGAAAACAGGAAGGAAAAAAATTTAAAATCACTTTCATGTGCCTGTCCCCATTCATAAGCTTTGGAAGAGAACAGTAAATTAATGAGTGAGTAAAACATTACACTCAGTCATAACAGGTACTAACTTCTAAAAGGGACTATGAGCTGCTCTAGGTCTAGAATTCATGTTTTCAAATATTGATTCCTTCAAGACATTTCTTCTAGTGACATTCTTTGCAAATAAACTTGCTTACCAGGTAGCATGTGAGCTAAAAGGTGTTGTCATGACAAGCCCCTTAATTATTGAAAATTCGCCTAAGTTAATGGGAAAAAAAAACAATTCCCACAACGGAAAGACACACAAAACCAAAAAAACACACTCTTCTTGAGGTTTCCTCACAAATCACAGTGAAGAAGAGCAAAGACAATATTGTAACCACTCTGTCAAATCAGATGTTAAAATCTATATTCCCTAAACAGACTGAAAACCTAAATCACTTCTAGGAGTTTCCAAGTATCATTTTTCCACAAGAGGAACTTACAAAAGAAAAAGATTTAAAACGCTTCAGTCAGACTCCATGTTTTAATCTTTAATTTTTATATAATTATAATGTAAGTATGTTTTAGGGCCAGGCATACTATAATTTTATATAGCACTCTTTATATACTAAATTTGAAGGCTTAGTTTATAAGTAGACAGTGCTAGTTTTTACTGTAAGCAAACCTGAAAAGTATCCAAAGCATCACAATATATTAAAAAGTAAAATTTGCATTAAATAAGAAGATGATTGTCAAATAAAGCAAACTAATAATTTATTTTGGTTTACCAAAACATAGCCAGTCACCTTGCCAAATGTTAAACATGTCCAACAATGCGATCCATAGGTTTAACCACTACTGACACCAGTTAGACTCACTGACATACCCAGAACAGTGTGATGCAGCAGCATTTAGACTTTCATTAAGCAGCACTCTGCTTTTCCAAAGCATATCTCTATATAGGATCTCAAAGTGCTTTTCAGCCATCAACCAGTTAAGATCTACAATATGCCCATGAGAAAAGTATTGCATTATTTATACGCATTAGTGTAGCAGCTCCCAAGTCAAAAGCACTGTATTTCAACATCTTGGCTTTCACCTTTTTTTTTCTTTTTTTTCCCCAAATTGTTTTGACTATATTGTCATTTTTTCCTCCGTGTTCAGAATTTTTTTGTTGTTTGCAATATCATTTTATCAACAGTTTAACAAGTATAACTGCTACTGTGAACAGAATCAAAATGTTTTGAAAGCAGCTTGCCAGAACTTCCCATTAGGAACCACACTGAACAGTTCGGAAATACTGAGATATTCCCATTGAAACAATCTTCTCCTTCAATGCGCAGATTTTTAAGGCTCAAACCTACATTCCTTGAGCAAGAATTACAGTCAATGCTCTGTTTGTATTGTGGCTCAAACTCCAATGTTAATGTAATTACAATTATGTACTTAGTATGATCAGGAGAGATCAACTGTAGAGGTAGAAGACATTTAGGGAAGATGGGAAGGTATATAAATGAAGCTTTATTGCGGCAAACAGGGAAATGCAAAACTGGGTGAACTGACCATTGCTGCTGCACCTGTTCCACGGCAGGGCTGGCCTAAAATCCAGTATGGCACTCACAAATTGACATCTTCTAGATAGGATTTCACCTCTGGTCATGATGTTTGCCGAAAACAAGGACAGCATTTACTTCAGTGAGGAAATTATACCACAGAAGCACGGAATTGTAAAGGTTGGTAGCCTGTTCCAGTGCTGTGCCACACAAAACATAAAGTTTTTCCTCATGTTGAGATGGAACTTTTGTATTTTGTTTTATGGCCACTGCTCCTCATCCTGTCATTGGGCAACACTGACAAAAGTCTGGCACCATCCTCTCGGCACCTGCCTTCTTGATATTTATATGCATTAGTGAGATCCCCTCTCAATCTTCTCCAGACTAAACATCCCGAGCTCCCTCAGTCTCTCCTCATAGGAGAGGTGCTCCAGACCCCAAATCATCTTTGCGTCCCTCCACTGGAACCTCTCCAGCAGCTCCTTGTCTTTCCTGTACTGAGGAGCCCAGAAATGTACACAGCACTCCAGATGTGGCCTCACCAGAGCTGAGCAGAGTGGCAGGATCACCTCCCTCAACCTGCTGGCCACATTCTTCCCAATGTACCCCAGAATGCCATTGGCCCGCCAGGCCGTAAGGGCACTGTTGGCTCATGGCCAACTTGTCATCTACCAAACTCTGTTTGTTGGTGACCTCTTTTGGGGAAGTTTCACATTGTACCTAACCCCACTGCTGCTCTTGCCTCAGATTTTGCAGAGCGAATCATGTCAGCCTCCCAGTCCAGCCAGGGAAAAAGAGTATTACATGGGGGGTTGTCTCTCCTGCATCCGTGGTGAGAACTAACAGAGTCATCTGAGATTCAAACACAACACATAACAAGATCTAAGGCAAGCAATTAAGAGTCTCAGTCATATTTACCAGTGAAAACCTGGCCAAAAGCCACAGCACACCATCAGCCTTATGATTTGGCTCTGCAGAGGCCAAAATGCTTGGTGCCGGCCTGGCACAGGAGCCAGCATTTGCTGAAGAGTTTTGCAGCAAATTTGTGAAGCGTTTTGCAGAACTGTCTCAGCAGAGCTCACACAAAGCCCACAACAACTTCAGAGTAAAGGAAAAGGAAAGCAAATCTCAGCAATGTCATGAAACAGCAAGAGGATCTCTACTGCACCACACGTTGTTACCACCATAGTAGCCCTTGAATCCTGGAAGACTAAAGACAAAATATGAAGACACAGCACATGAAAAGAAAATTGTCATGCCTGATGCTGCCAGCATAGGAAGTCAGAAAGAAATGTAAGGTCAGTAGTGACAGATACCACATATTAGTGCTAAATAATCCTACATTATAACCTTTATGATGACCAGTGGGCAGAGAAAAAGCAAATGCATGGTGTAATTTAAAAGCATTATAATATGCTTAGAAACCAAATCATTATTGAACAGAAATGTAAGTCTCAAAGTGCAATAAGGTAGGAAACAGTGACTTGCTAAGACCAGAATGAACTACACGAGACCTGAGAAGGCCACAATGAATTACCTTTATGGTAAAGAGGTATGGCCACAACCCCCCTCCCCTACATACATAAAAACCAAGACTACTGCTACAATAAGCTTCAGGTAAGGAAAATCAGGTCTCATTTAGCAAAGAAAAACATAACCAGCATCTACACAACACCTAACTCAGCCACAGATTTATGATGTGTGCCAATATTTTTTCACTACGAAACTTTCATATTACATTCCTGGAATTCCAGGGACCACTGTTCAGAGCTATTAAATAAAAATGATGGTTCAGAATTGTTTTATTCTCAGTACCTGCTAGTTCAAAGACAAAATTTCCCAATATAGGCTATCATTTAAGCAACATAAGGATTGACTCTGTTTTTATTTTGGGGGTATTTTTCTCCGTAGTTATTACCTTATTTGGTCTTAAAAAAATTAACTTTACTTTCATGCTACTACTCCAAGTATACTCAAAGAATCAAAAGATTTACAGGAGATTTGTCCAGCTTACAATATGATATAACAAAATCTGGGCCAGCATAGCACATCTTCTCATTTTCTATGCAACATTAAAGTACGAATATTGGATGCTACTTTTGAGTCTGAGTAGACAAAATCATATTCATCACGTCTGACGAACCTGATTCATCTACAAATCTACTGAAGGCCCAAATGTGAATTTGCAATTTATTCAAAAACACGTAAGCAAAACTGCAACAATTTCTATGCATAATTGCATAAACATCTAACTTCAGTACCTCTAAATTAAATTTGCATGTGGCACTTTCATATTTGTAAATTACAACTAAACATTCCCAGTTGTTTACACGTTTCTACCCCACCAGCCAAGGATGAAGAGTCTCAGGATGAAGGTTTTTTTATTCTGAAACTAAAAGCTGCTATCCTGGACCTGTCTGGCATTTAATTTTCTGCTATTCCAATGCACTCATTGGCATCTGGGCTAGAAACTCTCCTTTTCTACTTCTTCTCTCTGTCATCTGCTGGGAGACAGAGTAGAAGAATTAGTTTGACTCAAGCAGCTCTGATTGCTTTCAGTGTGTGGTTCACTTCTTGACACCACAGAGAGGAGCAGTGATAAATAAGGATCAATAGATTGGATAGGAATGTTTAAATTTTCTTCAAAGCTGAAGAGCAATGCCACAAAAAAAATGAACTTTTTTTTAAGGCAAGTTGTTTGGGAAAAAAATTTGAGTGAATTTACTGCGTAGCAAAGTTTAACAAAGAGCTGTGAAGACTAGAATTTAAACAAAATGAAACTGAGTCTTTTCAATTCTCATTTACTTCTTACTAGAAACACAGCTCAAAGGAAAGGAAAGCAATCAAGGCATGATGTTAACATTTCAACATCATTTAAAGAAGAATTACATCCAGTGGAGGGGTCTTCAATCACAGACTGTTGCAAAACCTTACATAAAATACACCATTACAATCAGCACCTCAGCTCATAATTACAGGAGGAGAAGATCAAATACTGTGTACAGGCAGGCAGAAAAAAAAAATTATAATAAAAAACTACAACGCCTTGCTTCCAGGCTGATGCTATTTAATTAAGATAGAAGTAGAGGAAAGCTAGTTTCTGGCATTATCATTGCTGTCATAGACCTGTTGTTGGCATTCAGTCTTCTTTAGCACTACATGAATTTAAGATAAAATAACTATAAAGCACTCAATAAGACTTTTTTTTTCTTAAAAGTCTTAAAGCCAGCTTCTTCTCACAGCAGAGTAAGAAACTAGGGAATGCTCTTCTAATGTCTCTCTCATACTTTCAAATTACTTCTCTGCTATTATAATTAATTGGATGCCATGTGAAGTGGGTAAATCATGTTTCATCAGAAAAAGAAAAAGTAAATTTCAGTGGTCGTTTAACACGATGTGCTTTGTGTAGCACCTTTTACAAGTTTGCTGTAAATTGCAAAATAAATAGAAATATATATTTGGTGTGTCAAATGATGACATATATTCACACTGAAGGCTGAAATTCACCACTTTGAAGAAGGGTGGCACCCAACTCGTTGCCAGGTTAAGCTTTATAAAGGTAACTACAAAATCATGCACAGTTCTGATACCTGAATCCTGCATTAGACATATCTCACACAGCAGGAATTTGCACCTTAAGGCCTGAACTCGAATCTGGTTATTGAGAACTTTAGAATACAGCCTTTTAACATACAAGGTACACTCAAAAATATCTTGTGTAAGTAAAATTACATCTCCATAAGAATGTTCTGCATTCAACTATTCAAATAATTACCATGTTCATTTCCATGCGAAAAGTATCCACACTTTATTCAATTTAAGTTCCATGTGCATCAAATTTAGTGCATTCAGTACAACTGTCATGCTAATTTCAGCTATTTCACTCTAAACCCACGAGATTATTATTAGCAATCTGTGGGCAATTAGTGCAAATATCAGCAGACTTGGATTTATCTTAATTAGTGTTTGTTTCAATTCCACAGCAAACAAGAAATCATCTACAGTAAGAATACCAATGACTTTACATCTAGCTGTAGTCATGCTGCTGTGTTTGGCCTCTCTCTCTTGAAAAAAAAAAAAAAAAAGAAATTTTTAAAAAATTTTTT